>OY992892.1:156208-486208 GCA_963921405.1 Cepaea hortensis
GACAACAAGCGGACACTGACAAACAACAGACAAGATCTAGTAGACAGCCAACAACAACAAGCGGACACTGACAAACAACAGACAAGATCTAGTAGACAGTCAGCGACAACAAGCGGACACTGACAAACAACAGACAAGATCTAGTAGACAGTCAGCGACAACAAGCGGACACTGACAAACAACAGACAAGATCTAGTAGACAGTCAGCGACAACAAGCGGACACTGACAAACAACAGACAAGATCTAGTAGACAGCCAACAACAACAAGCAGACACTGACAAACAACAGACAAGATCTAGTAGACAGCCAACAACAACAAGCGGACACTGACAAACAACAGACAAGATCTAGTAGACAGTCAGCGACAACAAGCGGACACTGACAAACAACAGACAAGATCTAGTAGACAGCCAGTGACAACAGGCGGACACTAACAAACAACAGACAAGATCTAGTTGACAGTCAGCGACAACAAGCGAACACTGACAAACAACAGACAAGATCTATTAGACAGCCAGTGACAACAAGAGGACACTGACAAACAACAGACACGATCTAGTAGACAGACAGTGACAACAGGCGGACACTGACAAACAACAGACAAGATCTAGTTGACAGTCAGCGACAACAAGCGGACACTGACAAACAATAGACAAAATCTAGTAGACAGCCAGCGACAACAAGCGGACACTGACAAACAATAGACAAAATCTAGTAGACAGCCAGTGACAACAAGCGGACACTGACAAACAATAGACAAAATCTAGTCGACAGTCAACAACAACAAGCGGACACTGACAAACAACAGACAAGATCTATTAGACAGCCAGTGACAACAAGCGGACACTGACAAACAATAGACAAGATCCAGCAGACAACCAGAGACAACAAGCTGACACTGACAAACAAAAGACAAGATCTAGTAGACAGCCAACAACAACAAGCGGACACTGACAAACAACAGACAAGATCTATTAGACAGCCAGTGACAACAAGCGGACACTGACAAACAATAGACAAGATCCAGCAGACAACCAGAGACAACAAGCTGACACTGACAAATAACAGACAATATCTAGTAGACAGCCAGCAACAACAAGCTGACACTGACAAATAACAGACAATATCTAGTAGACAGCCAGCGACAACAAGCTGACACTGACAAACAATAGACAAGATCTAGTAGACAACCAGCGACAACAAGCTGACACTGACAAACAACAGACAAGATCTATTAGACAGCCAGCGACAACAAGCTGACACTGACAAACAACTGACAAGATCTAGTAAACAGCCAGCGACAACAAGCTGACACTGACAAACAACAGACAAGATCTATTAGACAGCCAGCGACAACAAGCTGACACTGACAAACAACAGACAAGATCTAGTAAACAGCCAGCGACAACAAGCTGACACTGACAAACAACAGACAAGATCTATTAGACAGCCAGCGACAACAAGCTGACACTGACAAACAACTGACAAGATCTAGTAGACAGCCAGCGACAACAAGCTGACACTGACAAACAACAGACAAGATCTATTAGACAGCCAGCGACAACAAGCTGACACTGACAAACAACAGACAAGATCTAGCAGACAACCAGCGACAACAAGCGGACACTGACAAACAACAGACAAGATCTAGTAGACAGCCAGCGACAACAAGCTGACACTGACAAACAACAGACAAGATCTATTAGACAGCCAGCGACAACAAGCTGACACTGACAAACAACAGACAAGATCTAGTAAACAGCCAGCGACAACAAGCTGACACTGACAAACAACAGACAAGATCTATTAGACAGCCAGCGACAACAAGCTGACACTGACAAACAACAGACAAGATCTATTAGACAGCCAACAACAACAAGCTGACACTGACAAACAACAGACAAGATCTAGTAAACAGCCAGCGACAACAAGCTGACACTGACAAACAACAGACAAGATCTATTAGACAGCCAGCGACAACAAGCTGACACTGACAAACAACAGACAAGATCTAGTAGACAACCAGCGACAACAAGCGGACACTGACAAACAACAGACAAGATCTAGTAGACAGCCAGCGACAACAAGCTGACACTGACAAACAACAGACAAGATCTATTAGACAGCCAACAACAACAAGCTGACACTGACAAACAACAGACAAGATCTATTAGACAGCCAACAACAACAAGCTGACACTGACAAACAACAGACAAGATCTAGTAGACAGCCAACAACAACAAGCTGACACTGACAAACAACAGACAAGATCTATTAGACAGCCAGAGACAACAAGCTGACACTGACAAACAACAGACAAGATCTAGTAGACAACCAGCGACAACAAGCTGACACTGACAAACAACAGACAAGATCCAGCAGACAACCAGAGACAACAAGCTGACACTGACAAATAACAGACAATATCTAGTAGACAGCCAGCGACAACAAGCGGACACTGACAAACAACAGACAAGATCTAGTAGACAGCCAGCGACAACAAGCGGACACTGACAAACAACAGACAATATCTAGTAGACAGCCAGCGACAACAAGCAGACACTGACAAACAACAGACTAGATCTAGTAGACAGACAACAACAACAAGCGGACACTGACAATTAACAGACAAGATCTAGTAGACAGCCAACAACAACAAGCGGACACTGACAAACAACAGACTAGATCTAGTAGACAGACAACAACAACAAGCGGACACTGACAAACAACAGACAAGATCTAGTAGACAGACAGTGACAACAAGCGGACACTGACAAACAATAGACAAGATCCAGCAGACAACCAGAGACAACAAGCTGACACTGACAAACAACAGACAAGATCTAGTAGACAACCAGCGACAACAAGCTGACACTGACAAACAACAGACAAGATCCAGCAGTCAACCAGAGACAACAAGCTGACACTGACAAATAACAGACAATATCCAGTAGACAGCCAGCGACAACAAGCTGACACTGACAAACAACAGACTAGATCTAGTAGACAGACAACAACAACAAGCGGACACTGACAAACAACAGACAAGATCTAGTAGACAGACAGTGACAACAAGCGGACACTGACAAACAACAGACAAGATCTAGTGGACAGACAGTGACAACAAGCGGACACTGACAAACAACATACAAGATCTAGTAGACAGACAGTGACAACAAGCGGACACTGACAAACAACAGACAAACAGTAGGCGTACCTCTAACCACAGCTCCGCTACACACAGCTCCCAGGAGAGCAAGGAGAACCAGACAAGCGATGGTAGACATGGCGGATGTTGTTCTGTAGACCAGTAACTTACAGAGCTGTTGCAATTATTCCCCCGCTTCTCACCAAGGCAGAGCGACCGTTTTCTTGTGAACACCCCAGACTGTATTTATCCCATCCCCACTGCCGATTATAACTAATCTATACACAGCATTATCATTATTTACCAACAAAGCCAGCAAACATGGCCGATCGTTGGTTGCCATTCGAAATGACCATCCGGCGCCAGCTGGGAATCTGTTTTGAAAGACTACCAAACGTTGCCCGTTGAACTTTCTGTGATATCTGTCATTAGTAGTGTAATCATGCAATCATTGACATTAGTAGTGTAATCATGCAATCATTGACATTAGTAGTGTAATCATCATGCTCTTGGTGATAGGTTGCCTATGGACAAGGTGGAGGTGGTGATGCGTTTGGGGAACATGTGGAGAAGACGGGGAACAGATTGAGAACCCGTGTGTGGAAAGAATGAGATTGCGAGGGGATCGGTAGGGGTTCTGGAAGAGTCTCAAAACTGAGAGGGAAGACCAGGAGAACTTTAAATTAGATAGCGATGGGAACAATTTGTAGTATGACTCTTCGCTGGCTGATGAATGGAGGGACGGAGTCCATATGGGAATGTCCTGAGTGCAGTGATGTCAGTTCTTAGCTCAACTCAACTAAACACATCTCGCCATAGCCTTCTGTCTCGTGTACTGCCAATCTTCTTATAATCCATGCCGTGTAGCGTTGATGATCATGTCTCTCTACAACCTTCTGTCTCGAGTACTGCCATTTCGATGGGTATCAAACGAACGAACGAACGAACGAACAAACTTTAGTTTAAAAGGGTAACAAATTGGGTCTTACATTCGGCCCTTTCAATCACTCATCTTTCATTCATCAAATGTGCATGTTACATTGACATAGGGGAAAAAACATTGTCAAATGGATTTTGTAAGGATAAACAATGCATATTACGCATGATACATTCACATGAGAAAACCAAAAAAATAAACATTATCAAATGAAAGTTGTAAACATAAACAGTGAATATTGCAATGTTGTGAGACACATCCCCCATTCACCCTCATATCCCGCAGCCTCGAACACATCCCCCCCCCACCACACCTCCCCACTCATCCACACATACCTCCACGCACTCACACAGAACCAGGCAAACATACATGCCGCCACACACCCACTGATCCCCCACCCACACACATTTCCCCACCCACACACACATCCTCACACACCAAGAAGAAGAAGAAGAAGAAGAAGAAGAAGAAGAAGAAGAAGAAGAAGAAGAAGAAGAAGAAGAAGAAGAAGAAGAAGAAGAAGAAACCACACACACATACCCCCCCCCCCCCCAACCCACACATCCCGCACCTATCCACACACATATCCCGCACTCTCACAATGTTCCCCACCCACCCATACACACATCAGTCAACCTACACCCACTCACCCACCCAATATTTGCCACCTCTCAACTACACATCCCCACCTATACACACATCCCCACCCATAAACACATCTCCCCACCTGCCCACACATATCCCCCACCCATAACCCAAAAACACACACCTCCCACCCACACACACCCCGCCACCCATATATACCCCACCCACACACATCCACCGCTCACACACATCATCTCACAACTACACACTTCCCCCACCCATACACTCATCTCTCACACGCATCCACCCACTCACGTACTCATCCATCAACCACTCACACCCACACATCACCCACGCGTCCATCAACACATGCATCTCTCATCTACCCTCCCACCCACACACACCCCAACCACCCAGCCAAACACACAACCTCCATCCTTGCATACATCCTTCAATCACCAGCACATCCCACACCTCCCCCACCTCTCACACATCTCCCCTCCCACACAAAACTCCACCCATAAACACATTCCCCCCACACACACATCCCCCACATGCATTCCCCATACACATCCCCGCCCACACATCTCCCCACCCATTAACACATCCTCCACCTACACACATCCTCACCACCCACACATACATCCTCATCCTCCACCCACTCACATTTACCCCATCCACACTCACACACTCCCACCCACACAGACATATCCCATTCACAGACACCCCCACACTCATCCCCCACACCTATTACACACCCATCCCCCAACCCACACAATCTCCTACACACCCATTCACCCACCCAAACACAAACTCCCTGCCCACACCCCCTCCCAACCTACCAACACCCACATACTTCTAACTATCCTCTCAAATATCCCCCTCCCACACACACACACACACACACACACACACACACACACACACACACACAGATACACACACATATTCCTCACATACATACATTCACCACCGACTACACATCCCTTCACACATCCACACATCACCCATTAACCCATACACATCAAGAAATCAAGATATCAAGAAATATCTAGGGAAGTAATCACGTAAACTGATTAGGGACATTAAACGTAGACAGTCAAAATGTTTTGGGCATGTTATGAGAAGAAATGGATTGGAGAACTTGGTGACTACTGGCAAGATCGAAGGGAAGAGACCAAGGGGAAGACCGAGAAGTAAATACCTGGATGGCCTGGTCACGTAGCATGGTCGAGACAGGAACACGGAGCTGATCCACGACTCTGGTGATCGAATAGTATGGCACAACATGACCACCCATGCTTATCGGCGTGTCACATGATGGATGGATGGAATCACGTGATATGATCACGTCACCAACCAAGTGCTGATTGGTCTACACAAATGCATGTCTAGCACCTCATGACCAATGAGGATTAAGCCATGTAAAAAATTTACATTTTTTGCCCATTTTATGTACGGTTAGATGTCATCCCACAAACAGGTTCTCATTGTGAAGAGCGGAAAGTCTTTTATTTGGAAATGGACCATTTCTCGTGAAATACATGAAGCGTGTCACTCGACCTTGTCAGAAGTATGCGTGTGTGTGTTTATGCCTGTGTTTGTATGTATGTGCAAACATCTTGTTGTCATAGCAGGACCCTCCATCTTTCGCTTGAAATTTATCAATGACCTGCATTGTTGTCTTGTATTACATTTCTGTATGCCTAATATGCAGTCTTTTATATGAAATGTGTCTAAACCTGCAATTTTTGTCTTGTATTAAATTTCGGTATGCCTAATATGCTGTCTTTTATATGAAATTTGTCTAAACCTGCAATGTTGGCTTTTATGTTGAATATGCGATATTAAAAGCTGAACATGGATTGTATGAATATATTATATTAATTGCTGTTCGTGTCATTTAACACTGCCTTAACCTGAAGCATCCCAGGCCTTTCTGATACATTAGTTTTGAAAGATGGAGGTCACGACACCACACCCAGCAGACGTCAAACATGGCGGAACAGATTTCTGTAGTACAGGTGGCCTCTGAGTCAGCGTGATAATTTAAGGTCTGAAAGTCGTCTTACACAGTTCTAGACAAGATGGCAGAGGAAAATAACAGAAATATAACGACGAAGACCTCAAAAGTATGTTTATTGACACTGATGAATGTAACTGTGGAATTGGTAAATATAACAGCTAAACATATGCTGCAGAACAGGGAAAACCAGTTTGGTCTACACTTGCTTCATTTGAGGACAAATTATGGAAATGGAGTTGTGAGGAGGAGGCGGAGAAGGAAGAATAAGAAGAAAGGTTGCATGATCTCTCTTCTTCTGTATTGATGCGAATGCGGGACAATCAGCAATGAAATGGCGAAAAAGTTCAAGATAGTGGACAAGTGGCTGATCAGCGTGACATGGCTTTGGAGGATACCTGGCTGACGCAATGACCAGAACCCCTTTTGAATAGCTGGTGTATGCTGGGTGTTCTTGTTGGGCGATACCTCTTTTGACTTGCGGTTCTCGCAGTCTGACCATGGTTGTAGATTCACAGTCATCACATGCTTCTCGCAAACGAATTACTTCTCCTAGAACATTCAGTATATGATGCTGGTCTATGGCTCCTCCTCCTCCCCCCTCCAGTAGCCAAACCCGCAAGCATGTCAGCCCGCTCATTTCCTTGTACTCCCGCATGCCCTGGCACGAAGATGAAACTAATCTTTGCCAGCCGTGACCACTCCGAAGACACCAACCACTCTCTTCGGAACCAGCCCTTCTCCATCTTCCTTAGCATACACTAACGGAGCATTCCCGAGTGAAGGTCTGTGTCTCGAGCCATGTTATTGCTTTATTTTCTGCCATGACTTCCATAGACAGACTACTTGTGGTCAAGGAAAAAGCAGGAAGAATCTTCCTTTACAATTCTCCCTCCAGCTTAGTTAGTTAGTTAGATGATAGATCATCCTCATTCCACATCGAACCTTTCAGTCCATAGAGTTGAGCTAAGAGCTGACATCACTGCACTCAGGACATTCCCATATGGGCTCCGTCCCCTCGTTCAAAGCCAGCGAAGAGTCATACTACTAATCATTCCCAGAGCTATCTGATTGAAAGTTCTCCTGGTCTTCCCTCTCAGTTGTTAGATTCTAGCAGAACTCCTGCCAATGCCCTGCAACCTCTTCCTTTCCACATACGGGTTCACAACCGGTTCCTCCACCTCCCCCCCCTGCCCCCCCCCCACAGGCGCACGATCACCTCTCCTTGTCTCCAGTCTACCTAAAAGGCAGCAGGTATGTGTCTCTCTGGGTCTAGTCCCTAGTCATTGACTGTCCCCAGTCTATCTACAAGGCAGCAGGTTTGTGTCTCTCTTCGCCTGGTCCCTAACTCTTGACTGTAACCAGTCTACCTACAAGGTAGCAGGTTTTTATCTCTCTTCGTCTGCATCCTATCAGATTTCATGTCGGTTGGACTGGCCAACCCAGCGTTAGATTTCATGTCGGTCGGACTGGCCAACCCAGCGTTAGATTGTATGTCGCTCGGACTGGGCAACCCAGCGTTAGATTTTATGTCATGGGTTGTAACAGCGTTGTATTTTGTCTCCATCTTCAGGTACTCTATCTGGAGCACAAGTTGGCGATAACAACCATCCTCTTGTCTGTGTCATCTGTTTGTTGATCAACTTATATCATTATTTGCTGGTCATCTGTTTAGGAGTTCCATGTACACTTGTTTTCTGTCTTTCTCTGTCTCTCTTGCCCAATGCTTCCCCACACAAGCCTTATGTCTGTATTCCACTTCTTCGGTTGACATGTCCCATAAATGTCATTGGTATGTTTGTGTTGGCTTTCAGGAGTCTTCCAGCAACACTGTCAACTGGCAGTACATTAGTGCGAGTCTTCCAATCAAAATGGCGACCGACATTTGCCTTGTTATGTAATCGCTTCTCTATTTTGTTCACGAAGGAGGAGATGGATACTTTCATCTCTTGCGTGCACATTTTGCGCAAGATGTAAAACACGAGTTTCTGTTTTTGAAGACTGAGCACAACTCACCAATAGCAACGCTGATCGCATTCCGACACGAACCTTGGGCCCCGTCCAAGTCGGATTTGGAACACCAAACTTGAGTTTCGCTCTCATTTGAGCTCGTGAGGAGTGCATATCCCTGACTGGACCCGGGATCGAACTCCGGATCACTGGCGTGTGAGGCGGGTACGTAACCATGTGACCACGGTTCACGCGAGACACGACCAAATTATCATACTAATATATCACGTCACCCATTGTAGGCTATAGCTCAAAGTTTTCCCGATCGCCATGATTGACATCCGCTAATCGATGTGGTCCCGAATGATCAGTTCTTCTCGATGTGGCAAGGTACTTTAGGTGTCTAAGTTCCAGCGAGAAACATTCATATTGATTTATTTGGTTGTTTCAGGATTTGAGGTTTGAAGATCAGCGTTGCCAATGGTGTGTTATGCCCAATCTTTATACCTCAAATCCTGAAACAACCAAATAAATCATTCTTGTTTTCTTAAGATTTTCGTCGGTGCTACTGAGTTCGTGCATCTGAGCGAATCCATCCTTGCGTGTATTTTGCAGCGTGTGGGTTACTGTGTTGTGGTTTGGGTTTCTCATCAGGGCGGAACAGCGTTTGTGCCTCGTACAGAGGGAAAACAAATCTCGAAGTCGACAGGGTCGGCGTAAACGACAAGCCAAACGCGCTGGAGCCAGACAATCCAGGCTCAAATACATCAGCCTGGGCCTCAATAATACTCGTATTCTATATTGGAATTGTGCAAGCTCAAAACAACGAGGCCCCATTCTGGAAAGCCTGACGTACAGGAACGATATTGTAGCGCTTCAAGAGACGATACTGTGTGTTGATTCACTCCATATAGCCAGCTTCAAATGTGTTTACAACAGGCGACACCTGGGAATAACGATTCTTAGTCGAGACAGTAAAGTGGCTTCAAAGGTGGAAATGTCTAGGTGGGACAGCGACAAAATATAAATACAGACTGTCATAGTTCAATCCAGTCAGCCATTCGTGTTAACTAATGTTTATGCCTGCTACGTGAGTGTGGATTCTTAGAGGTTGCAGTGCTTGAGTGACACATTATGTCACGAGAGGAATGTCATTTTCTGTGGCGATTTCAACACTAAGGGCAGATCATGCGAAACATTTCTTCCAACAAACAGTGGGAGGAGCTCGAAGCTGCACTTGAAACCATCGACCTGGTTTGTATCAACAGTGGCTGAGTCACCAGGACAGCAAGTCGGCCAGGTGATGAAGACAGTGTTATTGACATGGCGCTGGTTTCTCCTTCTCTCACTACAGTGTGTAGATGGAGTGGGCGAGAGTCGTAAATGCCTATAAACTTCTCTCGCGTCGAACAACCAACCCATCTGTGTAAATGACACCATCACCATCTAAAGATTTCTCGAAGATCAAAGCTTGTACTTCCGCTTCCACAGTAGCCGGATTTTCTTGTCTGCATTATCTGTCTAGTTGGATGCAAACTAAAAAGGACGTTCATAAATCTGTTGATGGTCTCCCTAACAATTACAGACCCATTTCCTTACTATCATCACTATCTAAGCCACTAGAAAAACACATCCATAAAGTAACATTACAGTATCTAGTTCGCAACAAGCTTATTGTTGACAGCCAATCAGGATTTCGACCAAAATATTCCTGCCATACGGCCCTAACAAACATGATAGAAAATTGGCACCAGAATATAAACAACAACAGTCTATGTGGAACTGTGTTTATTGATTTCAAGAAAGCATTTGATATGATAGACCATGTTATTTTAATTAAAAAACTCGAGACAATGAAAATTGGCCTTAATGTAGTCACTCTAATATCATCTTTTCTATCAAACAGAAAGCAAGTAGTATCACACAATAAATCTCTGTCTCAAACCACTACCTTCAATATTGGAGTACCGCAAGGCTCTTTTCTTGGCCCTCTATTATTTGCCATATATATTAACGATCTACCTTTGCATCTTTCGTCGTCCTGCGATATATTTGCAGATGACTGTACGGTGTACACAAACGCTGAAAACTATTTTACTGGAGTCGTCTTTACAACAAGAATTAAATAATGTAGTTAAGTGGAGCTATTCAAACCGTATGCAAATTAACATCACTAAAACAAAAGCAATGTTATTAACAACCAGACAAAGACTTCAAACTCTAAGCCCACACACATCACTTCAACTTCACATCGATAACATGCCAGTAGAAAGTGTAATTGAGCACAAAACATTAGGCCTAATCATTGATAGAAACCTAACCTTTAATTCCCATGTTCAAGCGCTCATTAAACAAACAGCGAAAAAGGTCTATCAACTCGCCAAGATTAAAAACTTCCTTGATGAGGACACAAGGAAACTATTCTATACTTCTCATATACAGACACACTTTGACTACTGCTCTACAATCTGGGACGGTTGTTCTAATTCAAACACCAAGCGACTTTACTCACTCCAGAAACGGGCCATGAGTCTAATTTATAGCAAACATTTATCTGACAATCCTAGCCTGTATAAATGTTTTGCGTATCCTTTTACAGGACTTAGTTGTCAACAGCAGCATCTTTCAGCTGTCTGTTGATCTCTTGGCAAGATTACGCTCAGTAGTTTGCCATTGCTTTCTGAGCGGCCGGCTCAGTATCCGCAAGTCACGAGCGGGGGTCGAACCACCTCAGTTCTCGCTCCGCTGCGAGACTCTGCGTGATAAACGGGATTACAGAGAGAAAGTGCTGTAACCCCACAGCCAGAGAGACCGGCAGCCTGTATAAACGCCTTCAATTACTACCATTCCGCAAACGCCTGCTTTTCAATAAAGCTAAACTAATTCACAAAATCCTGCATCGGAATGCCCCAAATTACCTTTGGCCTTTGTTTAAATATAATGCTAGACACAGTAAACGTTTAAATATACTACACATTCCGAAGCCTAGGATTGACTTATACAAAACAAGCTTAACGTACTCTGCAGCTCAGCTGTGGAACAATCTTCCACAAGAAATCAAAGACATCACCAATCCCTATCCATATAATCGCAAATTATTCGAACACTATCTCAATACGGATTACCTTCCCCCTTAATAATTGAGATAATAATAATAATAATAACAAAACCCTAGTATAACAGCCAATCACCTTTTTGTAGGCCAGTATATTCCACATGGCTAATAACAAGTGTCAGACCATTATCTAATATTACTGTGTCGTGTACTTTTGATGTTTGCATTTTGCCCATGCCTTTATAATGCATATCTTTTATATTGTTACTGTTCTTTGTTAGCCTTGAATGATGTGTGAATGAAATAATGTATGAAAGAGAGTGATAGAAGGGCAGAATGTTAGACGGCCTGCGTGCCCAATTCTTAACCCTTTGAAAATAAAGTTTGTTCGTTCGTTCGTTCGTTCGTTCCTCGCCAGGTTCTAAGGCCTCAAGTGAGCACACCTGTTGAAGAATGTCTTCGGATTGACCCATCCACGAGCTTCCTCTTTTTAACCTGCTGCCCTTTATCTTCTTAATTTCACTGTGCAGTGGATGTTGTGTGTTTGGGTTGACTCTGTGGTAGGCACGTGCTCTGAAAATTTATATTATGTCCCACATTGTTGGAAAATTGAGAAGGCAGCGCATCGCCCTGCAAGCTGTATCTCTAGTAAATCCAAGTATAATACGCACATCTTCGTTTTGTATCCTGTCCATACTTTCCATCTGCTTATGGCTAAGAGTCAGGATCGCCATCGCATACTCAAAAACAGAAAAGACCAGACCCTCTTATGTATAGACGACATAGATATTGCTGCTTACAGTTTGCCGCCGCCACACTCGCATCGCAGCCAAACCCCGCTTGACCTTTGTTATCACCTGGTCTACGTGCTAAATATAAGACAGGCTTCCATCAAATCGTATCCCCAGACATTTCATTGCCTGCGTTCTTTCCACCGCCTCTGAGCACAGATTGACAGTTGGTGTTGGAGTGTTGACAATATGGTTATTCATAGAAAACCATGTCACTGCTGCCTTCTTTGGGTTGACCATTGCACCCGCTTCACCACATCAAGTGATTATGCGACTGAGTTCTGTTTGTAATTCCACAGCAACCTCCTCTCTATCCTTACCCTGACGATACACTAAAACATCGTCGGCATATGACAATGTCCTGCCAGGTCCAGTGATCTGCTCACTGGTGATTCTCACTGTGTAGGCGTTGAACAGTACCGGAGATAATGGTGATCCCTGTGGTTGGCCAGGATATATTGTTGCTGGTTCCGAAGTCCAACTGCCACATCTAAAAACTACTTTCCTTTGGAAGAGGGTTGCAGCGATTCAATTAAGGAGGAATGGACTTATCTTGAGTTTAAGAAGCTCAACCATTTAGACATCCAACGGTACTCCGTTGTACGCATCCTCGAGATCAGTTGCTGTAGTATATGCTTCAATGGCTGAATGGAAACCTTCATGCACATCATTGGCAAAATCTGCTGCGTTGGTCCAGGTTTCTCTGTTTTGACGTGCCCTCCAAGTGTAGGTGGGAAACAACCTTGCCTCTCTAGCTGGCTTGATATTTTTCTGGCAATTAACTTCTCCAGCAGCTTGCCTATTGTATTTTGCGTGGTGATTAAACGATATCCATGCATATTTGTGTGGTCTTTGCCAGGCTTAAGCAATGGCATCAGATAGCCTGGTAACCACTCATCCTTGATGCTAGCACACCCTATACTGTTGTCATACATATCTGCTAGTTCCTCTAACTCGGTGTCGGTCCACATACTTATGCAATCATACCTTATACTCTCTCCCGTGTGTTGCCGGGGCCCATAAGGGAAGCAAAGAATAGCAACACTGTAGCCTACCATGCATGTCGTAAGAGGCGACTAAGGAGGCTTGATGGTTCCGTCGCCCTGTTACTGAGTGAGTGCGTGGCGCGACACTGTGAGCTGTGAGTTTCGTGTGAAATGCTTTTGAATCTGCCCGAGGTATTTTGAAACGTGACTGCATGTTCGGAGCAATGGCAGCTGGTTATGTCCCAGAGTTAACGGGTTTTTGCCTTATGCAGAAATGCGTGGTTGCTGGGCTTCTGGTTGACTGCCACTGCCATCGACGATGAACTGTATTTTCGTGGACTGTGTGGGTGAACATCTAGGAAACATCCAGATAGGAAAATGACTGCTGATTCTATCAGAGATAAACTCGATGTTTCGTGGGGACTAGTGTGTCTGGCGGCGGCATTATGCACAGTGTATCTGTGCGGGCTGTTGTTTGTCGAGACTCCTGTCTTTTCCACTTTTCACATTGGGCAGTAGGGAGCACTTTGTGTGATATTCACTGGCACAGGAACAGAGCATAATGGGGACGACCCATTGCTGTGAAGTTGGAACCGCAACTAACTAACTAACTAACTAACTAACTAACTAACTATACTGTTGTTATACATATCTGCTAGTTCCTCTAACTCGTTGTCGGTCCACATACTTATGTAATCATACCGTATACCATCTGGTCTTGGTGCACTGTTTGTTTGTTTGTTTGTCGTAGCACAGCCTTATCTCTTTTACTGTCACTGTGTCTTCTTCTGAAATTTTCTGGGACTTACACCTAACTAAAGGTAACCGTCTTTGCAAACCTCCGCCCTCTCATGTCTGTCTGGTTGCTCTGCTCTAGATAGTTTTCTAAAAGGGCCCACCAGTTATTACTATTACTGAGTCGTGTGGTATTGATTTTTCATTTTCCACATGCCTTTATAATGCAGGCATCGTGCGCCTGATTTGATCTTTCGACTGCTATCCTCAGTCTACCCGCAGAGCAGCAGATTGTGTCTTTCTTGGTCTGGTCCCTAACCAAAGGCTTGTCCGACATGTAGTTGTGCTTCCGTCGACAATGGGGGTCACTAGGACACGTAAGCCCCCCCCCCCCCACCCCCACCACGACAAGGTGGAGACACATCGGTGTGGGGGGGGGGGTGGTGTTTACAGTTATACTATCCATATCACAGACTGGAATATAACAATTAATAATCTGAACCCAAAAGAATAACGAAAATCACAACTTATATCTTAACATAGCAAAAACAAAGATATTGCATACAGATGAAACTATTATTGAGAAAGAAATATATGTTAATGAGGAAAAATTAGAGGTGCTGGAAAATTTCGAATATCTTGGGTCATTAATTACCAACAGTGGTGATAGAATGACAGAAATTAAAAGACGAATATTGTCGTACCAACCGCGGGGTGAGCGGAATTGTTACTACACTATCTGACGTGGGGTGTGTTTTGGGTGTGGGTATAGGTGCTTTCAGTCTACTAACCACTCCGGTCTCCGGACCTTGCTTTCTTTCAACCTCTCACAAAAGTCGCTTAAAAGTCGACAGGGTCGACTTCATTGCACCGGGTTTTATCCCATATGGCTCGGTCTCTTTCCGTAGCACGGAAAGCGTCGCACAAAGCACGAACTCCGTAGCTTTTAGCGACGACCCACAGGAGTCTCCGAAACATTTAACTCGTAAACCGAAGGGCGCGGCCCGGAATCGAATCAACAACCTTCGGAACACGAGTCAAACGGCTTGACCACTTGGCCACAGAGACTCTCTCAACCTGGGACACTAACCACTAGTGCTCAGTCCAGACGACAGGACTCAATTCTGGTTTTGTCCATAATACTGGAGCATACTTTATTATGTACAAGTGCATCAAAGAAGATAGATATAGGTGGAGTATCCTCGCCCAGCTTGGACAGATCCTTCATCGAAGTGATCCAACTGGAGTGACCGTTACCCTGGGTAGTCTCCCTCGGGAACCTTGTCAAGTTCGGATAACACGCCTCGTGGACTGGTTGTGGATGTAAGCTGCGGTGACTGAAGACATCCTAACTACATCTAACACAAAGTTCAGGATGTCTAATTTATCCCAATACATGTTGGAAAGTCTATCTTGTTTAGAAGGCATCGTGTGGATACACAGACCAGTCGTGGATGACTGTCGTAAACAGTTCGTATTCAGCCCGCCGATGTCGGACTCACAATACTAACGGTGGAGCTCTGCGACTCTGGTACCCACTAGTGTCTGGTGGACAATAATCTCTAGTGAATACTCTTCTCTGGTATACAAGTACCTGGTGTACAATAGTCTATGGTATACGATAGTCTCTGGTGGACAATAATCTCTAGTGAATACTCTTCTCTGGTATACATGTATTTGGTTACAATAGTCTATGGTACAGGATAGTCTTTGGGTCTCACTGGACATATACAAGTATCTAACCAATGTTACCTTCATAATGTGTGTGTGTGTGTGTGTGTGTGTGTGTGCGTGTATGTGTGTGCGTGTGTGTGTGTGTGTGTGGTGGATGCTGATGGCCTTATGTGACGGGTACTGGATGAATGGGCTGGTGGGCGATGACTTTGAAGGGCGGGAACGACTCACGAGACACACCACGACGATGCCCCAAATCCAGAGAATTCGGGTCTCTGATTATCTGGAGTGCACCATATTCCTCCCTATCTTGCCTGGCTTAAGCTCCCGCCTCCAGCTCACTCGAATGTAGGCTCTCCATCTTTATAGCAATCTTTTAACTGCTGTAGAGACTGTAAGGCATCTTTGACTGCCATTCATACATCTCTGTCAGCTAAGACCATCGACGTCCTGAGAATACAGCGACCACACAACAAGCTGCGACTGTAGCCAGGCGACCTTGGTTTACTAGCACTGCGGCAGAGTTCGCTTACCCCTGTAGCGCAATTTCTCGTGCACCGCGTGCCGTATTTACTTGCTGCGCAATTGCATGCAGCGAAACCGAATTTCGAGAAGATTCCAGAAGCGGGAGGTTCACCTACGGGAATCCCTCGGATAGAAATAGCTCGGTGGCCTCCCTTGCCACACAACTGCGAGGCGAAACTCCGGCCAGTCTTGCGACAAATATCTATTGCTTTTCAAAAATTAAAACAACAGAATAAATTGTGGAGGGCGACAGACATAGCTACAAACATTAGATGTGTTGGAGCATGCATCTTTCCCATTGCAACATACGCCTGCGAGACCTGGACACTTACTAAACAAGCTGAAAAGCACATAAATGCCTTTGAATATAAATGTCATAGACGAGTTCTAAGAATATCTTGGATAAGAAAAGAAAAAAATGAAGCCATACGGCAAGATCTGAATGTTGATGTAATTTGGCTACTAAAGACGATAAAACAAAGAAAATGAAAATATATTGGTCACTTGAAACGTCATGAAATTCCAAGATAAGACTTGGATATGCACCTCTGTTTCTCTTGGCGTTTTGCCAATTTTTTTTAAACACTACAACGCTAATCCATTCAGGTCTTCTCCACCTGAAAATTCCACCAAGGGGGTTGCTCTCATTTTTTTATGCAATGATGATGTCTAAACTTGTCGCGCCTTATTTTACCCACCACATCTTGCCATGTACTGTCATACTTGAAAGTCTTGACATTTGACTAGTGCTGCCTGGTTCCTCTTTTCTCCATCAATATGCTGCAAGAGTGGTTGTAGCTGCCATTGTACCCTAGGCCACCCCATCTACACACTGTAGTGAGAGAAGGAGAAACCAGCGCCATGTTAATAACACTGTCCTCATCACCTGGTCGACTTGCTGTCCTGGTGACACAGCCACTGTTAATACAAACCAGGTCGATGGTTTCGAGTGCAGCTTCGAGCCCCTCCCACTGTGTGTTGGAAGAAATGTTCCCCCATGATCTGCCTTTAGTGTTGAAATCACCGCAGAAATTGACATTCCTCTCGTGACATAATGTGTCACTCAAGCACTGCAACCTTTGAGAACCCACACTCGCTTAGCAGGCATAAACATTAGCCAACACCAATGGCTGACTGAATTGAACTCTGACAGCCTGTATTTATATTTTGTCTCTGTCCCACCTAGACATTTCCACCTTTGAAGCCACTTTACTGTCTCGAATAAGAATCGCCATTCCCAGGTGTCGCCTGTTGTAAACACATTTGAAGCTAGCTATATGGAGTGAATCAACACACTCTCGTCTCCTGAAGCGCTACAATATCGTTCCTGTACGCCAGGCTTTCCAGAATGGGGCCTCGTTGTTTCGTGCTTGCACAATTCCAATATAAAATACGAGTATTATTGAGACCCAGGCTGATGTATTTGAACCTGGATTGTCTGGCTCCAGCGCGTTAGCCTTGTCATTTACGCCGACCCTGTCGACTTCGAGATTTGTTTTCCTTCTGTACGAGGCACACACGCTGTTCCGCCCTGATGAAAAACCCAAACCACAACACAGTAACCCACACGCTGCAAAATACACTCAAGGGTGGATTCGCTCAGATGCACGAACTTAGTAGCACCGACGAAAATCTTAAGAAAACAAGAATGATTTATTTGGTTGTTTCAGGAATTGTGGTTTGAAGATTGAGCATAACACACCCTTGGCAACGCTGATCTTCAAACCTCAAATCCCGAAACAACCAAATAAATCAATCTGACCATTTCTCGCTGGAATTTAGACTCATGGAGTACCTTGCCAAATCGAGAAGAACTGATCATTCGGGACCACATCGATTAGTGGATGTCAATCATGGCGATCGGGAAAACTTTGAGCTATAGCCTACAATGGGTGACGTGATATATTAGTATGATAATTTGGTCGTGTCTCGCGTGAACCGTGGTCAAATGGTTACGTACCCCCCTCACACGCCAGTGATCCGGAGTTCGATCCCGGTCCAGTCAGGGACATGAACGCCTCATGAGCTCAAATGAGAGCGAAACTCAAGTCTAGTGTTCCCAATCCGACTTGGACGGGGCGCAAGGTTCGTGCCGGACTGCAATCAGTGTTGCTATTGGTGGATTGTGCTCAATCTTCAAAAACAGAAATTCCTGGTTCACATCATTGCGCAAAATTTTCACGCAAGAGATAAAAGTATCCATCTCCTCCTTCGTGAACAAAAAAGAGAAGCGGTTACATAACAAGGCAAATGTCGGTCGCCATTTTGATTGGAAGACTCGCACTAATGTACTGCCAGTTGACAGTGTTGCTGGAAGACTCCTGAAAGCCAACACAAACATACCAGTGACATTTATGGGACATGTCAACCGAAGAGGTGGAATACAGACACAAGGCTTGTGTGGTGAAGCATTGGGCGAGAGAGACAGAGAAAGACAGAAAACAAGTGTACATGGAACTCATAAACAGATGACCAGCAAATAATGATATAAGTTGATCAACAAACAGATGACACAGACAAGAGGATGGTCGTTATCGCCAACTTGTGCTCCAGATAGAGTACCTGAAGATGGAGACAAAATACAACGCTGTTGCAATCCATGACATAAAATCTAACGCTGGGTTGCCCAGTCGGACAGACAAGATATCTAACGCTGGGTTGCCCAGTCCAACAGACATGAAATTTGACGCTGGGTTGCCCAGTCCAACAGACATGAAATCTAACGCTGGGTTGGCGAATCCGACAGACATGAAATCTAACGCTGGGTTGCCCAGTCCGATCGACATGAAATCTGACGCTGGGTTGCCCAGTCCGATCGACATGAAGTCAATAATGCAAAAGTCAGCACTTCCTGTGGTGACACGACAGACAGATGTTAGTAAATAAACTGCCAGGTATTGATGGGCACTCGCGGATACGGATTGAAGTGCGTGTTTGAGGACACAACAGACAACAGGAGAAAACTTTGGCACAACAGGATTGCTGACACCATTTATTTAAAACCGTCATCTAGGCTTGCTATAAATATTAATTGACCTAGTTACCTCTGAAGTCGGAGTTGGTTTGCGTGATGACGAGGGACACTGGTAATAGGGAAAGCTAATCCACACGCAAAAGTCAGCCCACTGCATTAGAAGTAGTCCGTGGTATGGACTACGCTTGACTTTTAATATAGCGAACAAAGATTAAAAAATAACAAACAAACAAACAAACAGTTGACCTAGTTAGTTCGTCAACAGATCATGATCACTGAACATACATAAGTGTTCAGATCCTCTCCTCAGTATCTCCCTCAGTATGTAGCGACTGACGACTCCAGTTCTGTGTTGGTTGACTGTTCTTCGGTTTCATCTCCTCAATATCTCCCTCAGCATGTAGCGACTGGCGACTCCAGTTCTGTGTGGGATGACTGTTCTTCGGTTTCCTCTCCTCAATATCTCCCTCAGCATGTAGCGACTGGCGACTCCAGTTCTGTGTGGGATGACTGTTCTTCGGTTTCCTCTCCTCAATATCTCCCTCAGCATGTAGCGACTGACGACTCCAGTTCTGTGTGGGTTGACTGTTCTTCGGTTTCCTCTCCTCAATATCTCCCTCAGCATGTAGCCACTGACGACTGCAGTTCTGTGTGAGTTGACTGTTCTTCGGTTCCTCTCCTCAATATCTCCCTCAGCATGTAGCGACTGACGACTGCAGTTCTGTGTGGGTTGACTGTTCTTCGGTTTCCCTCATGGCTCTCTTGTCTAACTTGATATCATCCGTTGACCTTTACGTGGTTTTAACAATTATTGAGACCTATGGTTTCTTAAATGGCTGCTTACGAATCCAGCTCATATACCTTAGTTATAGTTTCAGGAGGATTATAGACCTGGCTAATGAGAGAACCTTATTTGGGTGATTTTTGGTAATGCCTCGAAGTACTCTTTTTAATTTCATACACCATCTAGTACATTCTCAGATCTCTAATTGTTTCATTTCCCCACTTTGAACGCCAATCATTACCCGTAACTATATTTCTCATAGCCTTAACTAGAAATTAGCCCTTTTATTTATTAGTTTCGAAATATCCTTCCTAGAAACAAACAAACAAAACAAACAAACAAACAAACTTTATTTTCAAAGGGTAACAAATTGGACACGCAGGCCCGTCTTACATTCGGCCCTTCCAATCACTCATCTTTCGTTCATCAGTGCATAGTGCATTCACATAGGAAAAAAACATTGACAAATGAATGTTATAATCATAAAGAATGCATGTTACCATGTTATGAGACAAATCCCCCACCCACCCACCCGTCCCCTATACATCTGCGTGTCTCCCACACACATCCACCACCCAACCACACACATAACCATAGGCACAAATATGACCCCATCCATCCACCCATCCCCCAACCCACACATCCCACAAACACACCCCCACATACACCATCTACCCACCCACCCACACACACATCTCCCACCCACCACACATCCCCCACCACACATCCCCCACTCACCCACACACAAACCCAGGCACACATGCATGCAACCACCCATCCATACCCACCCACACATCCTCCCACCTTCACACATCTCCTCACCCACACGCACACATCCTCCACCCATGCCATAACCTACCAACACTCACCCACCCACATATCCTCCACCACCCACCCACACACACCCAGCCCCAACCACATATCCAACACCCACACACATATATTCCCGCCAACTCACATATCCTGCACTTACCCACACACAAAACCCCCACCCACCCACACATCCCCCACTTACACACATATCACCCACCCACACAATCTCCCCCACCACACATCCCGCACCCACACACACACACATCCCCTCCCACCTCAGCCCAACCTACACACACTCGCCCTCCCACACATCCTCCACCCATCCACCCGCCAACCACCCCCCGATCTCCAATCCCCAATAACACATCCCTTAACTACACATCTGACCACCCATAAACTCACACACACACATCTCCTCACCCATACACACATCCTCACCCAACAACACATTCCTCATCCAAAAACACACACCATCACCCACACACACCCACCACCCATATATACCCCACCCAAACACATCCGCCTTCCCACCCACATAAACATCCCTCACCTATACACTCATCGCTCACACACATCCACCCACCTACGTACGCATCCATCAACCACTCACACCCACACATCACCCACCCACCCATCAACACATGCATCTCTCATCTACCCTCCCACCCACACACACCCCAACTACCCAGCCAAACACACATCCCCATCCTCACATACATCCTTCATCCACCCGCACGTCCCACGACGTAGAAAAGAAAGGGAGGGGCCGAGTGATTCCCGGGAACGTTAGGCTGGCATATATAAAAGGCAGGATGATGTCAGCTCCTCACTTGCCACTTACCACTACAGACTTGTGTTTACTGATTCGATCTGTCACAGACTGACAAGGTAGGTTTCAGAATAGTTCATGATTCGCCATATTGAAAAGGGTGTACTTTAGATTGTAGTGTAACCCGTAAACGTTTTGTTTTTTTTGTTTTTTTTTATAAATCTCGTCTTTTGGGTAAACATTTCGGGTCATGATTGGTAATCATCATTGTTATGTGCCTTGTCATCTGGTGCATGCGTCCATATCTCTCCACAGATCTCGGTCATTCGTGTTCTAGATCAACTCTGCTGATGATATCCTTCCATGCCACCGACTCAATCAATCCATCATCATGTCTCTAAGTTTGCCTCTGAGAACAGCACCGTTTCACCTGTGCTCACAAGAGTTGTTTTCTTTTCTGCTCCACTCCCCCTGTTTCGCATAACGCCGAACTGCAAGTCCTGTCATATTTCCCCTCCTCCGTCCTATCTTTCCCGACCCCTAGTTCTGACATTCCAGGAACCGATTCTGAAGATTCCTCTAGAGAAAGGAATGAAGTCGGCGGAGAAGTCCTCTCTGCAACTGTTTTTATAGCTCTTCGAATAAAATTAGTGGAACTGCTGTAAAGCTGTGGAAATGTAAACAATATAAAGTAACACAAATTAATGCAGCTTTACATAATTGAATTACGAAAATACAGGGCGTTGCGGCAACTAGCCTTCATCAGGAAACGAATAAATGCACACAACACAACACACAATCAGGGAGTAGAGCCTCCAGTGACTACATGAAAGCATAAGAACGGTATGGGAAGAATACAAAGACGATAAATAAGAGAACAATGAAGGCAACATGAAATTTTGTAAAAAAAAATGTTTTGCTACTTATCTCAGAGCCTGTTCCAAGGGGAAGTTGTTATGGATGCGGTTCCTGATCCCGCATACCAGCGTTCGACACACAGCTGCGCACGATTTGGCAGCAGACCGCGTTGTGTTGGTTTTTACGAAAAGGCATGGGTGACGGTCGTTCAGAAAGCAATGGCAAACTACTGAATGTAACCTTGCCAAGAGATCACAACATAATCTGCTGCTGTTGATTGCAACGTCCTGTAAAGGATATGCAACTAACTAACTAATCTCAGAATCCCAGCTTCTTCTACAAGACCCTCCTTTCCTCTTGGTTGGCTGAGTTTCTTTTACACACACACACACACACACACACCCTCCCCCCCCCCACCTCCACCCCCTACACACAGACACCTCCCCCCAACACACATCCCATCATAGTTCATGGTTGCCTGGATTCTGCAGCTGATATTGTCCACGGGATGGTGCCATGCATGCCAAGCTACAGAGTTAGCATTCCTTCATCCCCCCCCCCCCGGGATGGCGCCATGCATGCCAGGCTACAGAGTTAGCATTCCTCCCCCCCCCCCCCCCCCCACGGGATGGCGCCATGCATGCCAGGCTACAGAGTTAGCATTCCTTCCTAACCCCCCCCCCCCCCCCCCACGGGATGGCGCCATACATCCCAGACTAAAGAGTTAGCATTCCTTCCTCCCCCCCCCCCCCACGGGATGGCGCCATGCATGCCAGACTACAGAGTTAGCATTACGTCGTTTCCCCCCCCCCCCCAACGGGATGGCGCCATGCATGCAAGGCTACAGAGTTAGCATTCCGTCCTCCCACCCCCCCCCCCCCACCCCAACGGGATGGCGCCATGCACGCCAGACTACAGTTAGCATTCCGTCCTTACCCCACCCTCCACCCCCACGGGATAGCGCCATGTACGCCAGACTACAGAGTTAGCATTCCGTCCTCCCCCCCCCACCCCAACGGGATAGCGCCATGTACGCCAGACTACAGAGTTAGCATTCCGTCCCCCCCCCACCCCCACGGGATGGCGCCATGCATGCCAGGCTACAGAGTTAGCATTCCGTCCTCCCCCCTCCCCCATGGGATAGCTCAATGCATGCCAGACTACAGAGTTAGCATTCCGTCCTTCCCCCCACGGGATGCCTCAATGCAAGCCAGACTACAGAGTTAGCATTACGTCCTTCCCCCCCCCCCCTCCCCCACGGAATGGCGCCATGCATGCCAGACTACAGAGTTAGCATTCCGTCCTTCCCCCCACGGGATGGCGCCATGCATGCCAGACTACAGAGTTAGCATTACGTCCTCCCCCCCCCCCCCACGGAATGGCGCCATGCATGCCAGACTACAGAGTTAGCATTCCGTCCTTCCCACCACGGAATGGCGCCATGCATGCCAGACTACAGAGTTAGCATTCCGTCCTTCCCACCACGGAATGGCGCCATGCATGCCAGACTACAGAGTTAGCATTAAGCCCTCCCCCCCCCCCCCCATGGGATGGCTCAATGCATGCCAGACTACAGAGTTAGCATTCCGTCCTTCCCACCACGGAATGGCGCCATGCATGCCAGACTACAGAGTTAGCATTCCGTCCTTCCCACCACGGGATGGCGCCATACATGCCAGACTACAGAGTTAGCATTCCGTCCTTCCCACCACGGAATGGCGCCATGCATGCCAGACTACAGAGTTAGCATTAAGCCCCCCCCCCCCATGGGATGGCTCAATGCATGCCAGACTACAGAGTTAGCATTACGTCCTTCCCCCCACGGGATGGCGCCATGCATGCAAGACTACAGAGTTAGCATTCCGTCCTTCCCCCCACGGGATGGCGCCATGCATGCCAGACTAAAGAGTTAGCATTCCGTCGTTCCCCCCCCCCACCATGGGATGGCGCCATGCATGCCAGACTACAGAGTTAGCATTCCGTCGTCCCCCCCCCCCACCATGGGATGGCGCCATGCATGCCAGACTACAGAGTTAGCATTCCGTCCTTCCTTAACCCCCCCCCCCCCCCATGGGATGGCTCAATGCATGCCAGACTACAGAGTTAGCATTACGTCCTTCCTCCCCCCCCCCCCCACGGGATGGCGCCATGCATGCCAGGCTACAGAGTTAGCATTCAGTCCTTCCCCCCCCCCTCCATGGGATGGCGCCATGCATGCCAGACTACAGAGTTAGCATTACGTCCTTCCCCCCACGGGATGGCGCCATGCATGCCAGACTACAAAGTTAGCATTCCGTCCTTCCCCCCACGGGATGGCGCCATGCATGCCAGACTACAGAGTTTGCATTCCGTCCCCCCCCCCCCCACGGGATGGCGCCATGCACGCCAGGCTACAGAGTTAGCATTCCGCCCTTACCCCCACGGGATGGCGCCATGCATGCCAGGCTACAGAGTTAGCATTCCGCACTTCCCCCCACGGGATGGCGCCATGCATGCCAGACTACAGAGTTAGCATTCCGTCCTTCCCCCCACGGGATGGCGCCATGCATGCCAGGCTACAGAGTTAGCATTCCGTCCTCCCCCCCCCCCCCCCACGGGATGGCGCCATGCATGCCAGACTACAGAGTTAGCATTACGTCCTTCCCCCCACGGGATGGCGCCATGCATGCCAGACTACAGAGTTAGCATTCCGTCCTCCCCCCCCCCCCCCACGGGATAGCGCCATGCATGCCAGGCTACAGAGTTAGCGTTCCGTCCTCCCCTTCCCCCATGGGATGGCTCAAAGCATGCCAGACTACAGAGTTAGCATTCCGTCCTCCCCCCCCCCCCCACGGGATGGCGCCATGCATGCCAGACTACAGAGTTAGTATTCCGTCCTTCCCCTTACGGGATGGCGCCATGCATGCCAGACTACAGAGTTAGCATTCCGTCCTACCGCCCCCCCTCCCATGGGATGGCTCAATGCATGCCACACTACAGAGTTAGCATTACGCCCCCCCCCCCCACGGGATGGCGCCATGCATGCCACACTACAGAGTTAGCATTACGTCATTCCTCCCACGGGATGGCGCCATGCATGCCAGACTACAGAGTTAGCATTACGCCCCCCCCCCACGGGATGGCTCAATGCATGCCAGACTACAGAGTTAGCATTACGTCCTTCCTCCCACGGGATGGCGCCATGCATGCCAGACTACAGAGTTAGCATTCCGTCCTTCCCCCCACGGGATGACGCCATGCATGCCAGACTGCAGAGTTAGCATTCCGTCCTCACCCCCCCCCCCCCACGGGATGGCGCCTTGCATGCCAGGCTACAGAGTTAGCATTCCGCCCTTACCCCCACGGGATGGCGCCATGCATGCCAGGCTACAGAGTTGGCATTCCGTCCTCCCCCTCCCCCCACGGGATGGCGCCATGCATGCCAGGCTACAGAGTTAGCATTCCGTCCTCCCCCCCCCCCCCCCCCCCACGGGATAGCGCCATGCATTCCAGACTACAGAGTTAGCATTCCTTCCTCCCTCCCCCCCCCCCGGGATGGCGCCATGCATGCCAGGCTTCAGAGTTAGCATTCCGTCCTTCCCCCCACGGGATGGCGCCATGCATGCCAGACTATAGAGTTAGCATTACGTCCTTACCCCCACGGGATGGCGCCATGCATG
Organism: Cepaea hortensis; assembly: GCA_963921405.1. NCBI lineage: Eukaryota > Metazoa > Mollusca > Gastropoda > Stylommatophora > Helicidae > Cepaea > Cepaea hortensis. The sequence goes on from OY992892.1 coordinate 182,476, forward strand.
CCAGACTACAGAGTTAGCATTACGTCCTTCCCCCCACGGGATGGCGCCATGCATGCCAGGCTACAGAGTTAGCATTCCGTCTCTCCCCCCCCCCCCATGGGATGGCTCAATGCATGCCAGACTACAGAGTTAGCATTACGTCCTTCCCCCCACGGGATGGCGCCATGCATGCCAGACTACAGAGTTAGCATTCCGTCCTTTCCCCCACGGGATGGCGCCATGCATGCCAGACTACAGAGTTAGCATTCCGTCTTCCCCCCCCCCCCGCCCCCATGGGATGGCTCAATGCATGCCAGACTACAGAGTTAGCATTACGTCCTCCCCCCCCCCCCCACGGGATGGCGCCATGCATGCCAGGCTACAGAGTTAGCATTCAGTCCTTCCCCCCCCCCCATGGGATGGCGCCATGCATTCCAGACTACAGAGTTAGCATTACGTCCTTCCCCCCCCCCCCCACGGGATGGCGCCATGCATGCCAGACTACAGAGTTAGCATTCCGTCCTTCCCCCCACGGGATGGCGCCATGCATGCCAGACTACAGAGTTTGCATTCCGTCCTCCCCCCCCCCCACGGGATGGCGACATGCACGCCAGGCTACAGAGTTAGCATTCCGCCCTTACCCCCACGGGATGGCGCCATGCATGCCAGACTATAGAGTTAGCATTACGTCCTTACCCCCACGGGATGGCGCCATGCATGCCAGACTACAGAGTTAGCATTACGTCCTTCCCCCCACGGGATGGCGCCATGCATGCCAGGCTACAGAGTTAGCATTCCGTCTCTCCCCCCCCCCCCCATGGGATGGCTCAATGCATGCCAGACTACAGAGTTAGCATTACGTCCTTCCCCCCACGGGATGGCGCCATGCATGCCAGACTACAGAGTTAGCATTCCGTCCTTTCCCCCACGGGATGGCGCCATGCATGCCAGACTACAGAGTTAGCATTCCGTCTTCCCCCCCCCGCCCCCATGGGATGGCTCAATGCATGCCAGACTACAGAGTTAGCATTACGTCCTCCCCCCCCCCCCCACGGGATGGCGCCATGCATGCCAGGCTACAGAGTTAGCATTCAGTCCTTCCCCCCCCCCCCCCCCCCCCCCCCCATGGGATGGCGCCATGCATTCCAGACTACAGAGTTAGCATTACGTCCTTCCCCCCCCCCCACGGGATGGCGCCATGCATGCCAGACTACAGAGTTAGCATTCCGTCCTTCCCCCCACGGGATGGCGCCATGCATGCCAGGCTACAGAGTTAGCATTCCGTCCTCCCCCCCCCCCCCCACGGGATGGCGCCATGCATGCCAGACTACAGAGTTAGCATTACGTCCTTCCCCCCACGGGATGGCGCCATGCATGCCAGACTACAGAGTTAGCATTCCGTCCTCCCCCCCCCCCCCACGGGATAGCGCCATGCATGCCAGGCTACAGAGTTAGCGTTCCGTCCTCCCCTTCCCCCATGGGATGGCTCAAAGCATGCCAGACTACAGACTTAGCATTCCGTCCTCCCCCCCCCCCCCCCCCACGGGATGGCGCCATGCATGCCAGACTACAGAGTTAGTATTCCGTCCTTCCCCTTACGGGATGGCGCCATGCATGCCAGACTACAGAGTTAGCATTCCGTCCTACCGCCCCCCCCCCACCATGGGATGGCTCAATGCATGCCACACTACAGAGTTAGCATTACGCCCTCCCCCCCCCCACGGGATGGCGCCATGCATGCCACACTACAGAGTTAGCATTACGTCATTCCTCCCACGGGATGGCGCCATGCATGCCAGACTACAGAGTTAGCATTACGCCCCCCCCCCCCCACGGGATGGCTCAATGCATGCCAGACTACAGAGTTAGCATTACGTCCTTCCTCCCACGGGATGGCGCCATGCATGCCAGACTACAGAGTTAGCATTCCGTCCTTCCCCCCACGGGATGACGCCATGCATGCCAGACTGCAGAGTTAGCATTCCGTCCTCACCCCCCCCCCCCACGGGATGGCGCCTTGCATGCCAGGCTACAGAGTTAGCATTCCGCCCTTACCCCCACGGGATGGCGCCATGCATGCCAGGCTACAGAGTTGGCATTCCGTCCTCCCCCTCCCCCCCACGGGATGGCGCCATGCATGCCAGGCTACAGAGTTAGCATTCCGTCCTCCCCCCCCCCACGGGATAGCGCCATGCATTCCAGACTACAGAGTTAGCATTCCTTCCTCCCTCCCCCCCGGGATGGCGCCATGCATGCCAGGCTACAGAGTTAGCATTCCGTCCTTCCCCCCCTCCCCCCACGGGATGGCGCCATGCATGCCAGACTACAGAGTTAGCATTCCGCCCTTCTCCCCCCCCCCCACGGGATGGCGCCATGCATGCCAGGCTTCAGAGTTAGCATTCCGTCCTTCCCCCCACGGGATGGCGCCATGCATGCCAGACTACAGAGTTAGCATTACGTCCTTCCCCCCACGGGATGGCGCCATGCATGCCAGGCTACAGAGTTAGCATTCCGTCTCTCCCCCCCCCCCCCCCCCCCCCATGGGATGGCTCAATGCATGCCAGACTACAGAGTTAGCATTACGTCCTTCCCCCCACGGGATGGCGCCATGCATGCCAGACTACAGAGTTAGCATTCCGTCCTTTCCCCCACGGGATGGCGCCATGCATGCCAGACTACAGAGTTAGCATTCCGTCTTCCCCCCCCCCGCCCACATGGGATGGCTCAATGCATGCCAGACTACAGAGTTAGCATTACGTCCTCCCCCCCCCCACGGGATGGCGCCATGCATGCCAGGCTACAGAGTTAGCATTCAGTCCTTCCCCCCCCCCCCCATGGGATGGCGCCATGCATTCCAGACTACAGAGTTAGCATTACGTCCTCCCCCCCCCCCCCCCCCACGGGATGGCGCCATGCATGCCAGACTACAGAGTTAGCATTCCGTCCTTCCCCCCACGGGATGGCGCCATGCATGCCAGACTACAGAGTTAGTATTCCGTCCTTCCCCCCATGGGATGGCTCAATGCATGCCAGACTACAGAGTTAGCATTACGCCCCTCCCCCCCCCCCCCCACGGGATGGCGCCATGCATGCCAGACTACAGAGTTAGCATTAAGTCCTTCCCCCCACGGGATGGCGCCATGCATGCCAGACTACAGAGTTAGCATTACGTCCTTTCCCCCCCCCCCCCCCACGGGATGGCGCCAGGCATGACAGGCTACAGAGTTAGCATTCCGTCCTTCCCCCCACGGGATGGCTCAATGCATGCCAGACTACAGAGTTAGCATTACGTCCTTCCTCCCCCCCCCACGGGATGGCGCCATGCATGCCAGGCTACAGAGTTAGCATTCAGTCCTTTCCCCCCCCCCCCCATGGGATGGCGCCATGCATGCCAGACTACAGAGTTAGCATTACGTCCTTCCCCCCACGGGATGGCGCCATGCATGCCAGACTACAAAGTTAGCATTCCATCCTTCCCTCCACGGGATGGCGCCATGCATGCCAGACTACAGAGTTTGCATTCCGTCCTCCCCCCCCCCCCCCACGGGATGGCGCCATGCACGCCAGGCTACAGAGTTAGCATTCCGCACTTCCCCCCACGGGATGGCGCCATGCATGCCAGACTACAGAGTTAGCATTCCGTCCTTCCCCCCACGGGATGGCGCCATGCATGCCAGGCTACAGAGTTAGCATTCCGTCCTCCCCCCCCCCCCCACGGGATGGCGCCATGCATGACAGACTACAGAGTTAGCATTACGTCCTTCCCCCCACGGGATGGCGCCATGCATGCCAGACTACAGAGTTAGCATTCCGTCCTCCCCCCCCCCCCCACGGGATGGCGCCATGCATGCCAGGCTACATAGTTAGCGTTCCGTCCTCCCCTTCCCCCATGGGATGGCTCAAAGCATGCCAGACTACAGAGTTAGCATTCCGTCCTCCCCCCACCCCCCACGGGATGGCGCCATGCATGCCAGACTACAGAGTTAGTATTCCGTCCTTCCCCTTACGGGATGGCGCCATGCATGCCAGACTACAGAGTTAGCATTCCGTCCTACCGCCCCCCCCCCCCCCATGGGATGGCTCAATGCATGCCACACTACAGAGTTATCATTACGCCCCCCCCCCCCCACGGGATGGCGCCATGCATGCCACACTACAGAGTTAGCATTACGTCATTCCTCCCACGGGATGGCGCCATGCATTCCAGACTACAGAGTTAGCATTCCGTCCTTCCCCCTACGGGATGACGCCATGCATGCCAGACTGCAGAGTTAGCATTCCGTCCTCCCCCCCCCCCACGGGATGGCGCCTTGCATGCCAGGCTACAGAGTTAGCATTCCGCCCTTACCCCCACGGGATGGCACCATGCATGCCAGGCTACAGAGTTGGCATTCCGTCCTCCCCCTCCCCCCCACGGGATGGCGCCATGCATGCCAGGCTACAGAGTTAGCATTCCGTCCTCCCCCCCCCCTCACGGGATAGCGCCATGCATTCCAGACTACAGAGTTAGCATTCCTTCCTCCCTCCCCCCCCCCCGGGATGGCGCCATGCATGCCAGGCTACAGAGTTAGCATTCCGTCCTTCCCCCCCTCCCCCCACGGGATGGCGCCATGCATGCCAGACTACAGAGTTAGCATTCCGCCCTTCCCCCCCCCCCCCCCCCACGGGATGGCGCCATGCATGCCAGGCTTCAGAGTTAGCATTCCGTCCTTCCCCCCACGGGATGGCGCCATGCATGCCAGACTATAGAGTTAGCATTACGTCCTTACCCCCACGGGATGGCGCCATGCATGCCAGGCTACAGAGTTAGCATTCCGTCTCTCCCCCCCCCCCCCCCATGGGATGGCTCAATGCATGCCAGACTACAGAGTTAGCATTCCGTCCTTTCCCACACGGGATGGCGCCATGCATGCCAGACTACAGAGTTAGCATTCCGTCTTCCCTCCCCCCCCCGCCCCCATGGGATGGCTCAATGCATGCCAGACTACATAGTTAGCATTACGTCCTCCCCCCCCCCCCACGGGATGGCGCCAAGCATGCCAGGCTACAGAGTAAGCATTCAGTCCTTTCCCCCCCCCATGGGATGGCGCCATGCATTCCAGACTACAGAGTTAGCATTACGTCCTTCCCCCCCCCCCCCCCCCCACGGGATGGCGCCATGCATGCCAGACTACAGAGTTAGCATTCCGTCCTTCCCCCCACGGGATGGCGCCAAGCATGCCAGACTACAGAGTTAGTATTCCGTCCTTCCCCCCATGGGATGGCTCAATGCATGCCAGACTACAGAGTTAGCATTACGCCCCTCCCCCCCCCCCCCCACGGGATGGCGCCATGCATGCCAGACTACAGAGTTAGCATTAAGTCCTTCCCCCCACGGGATGGCGCCATGCATGCCAGACTACAGAGTTAGCATTACGTCCTTCCCCCCCCCTCCCCCACGGGATGGCGCCAGGCATGCCAGGCTACAGAGTTAGCATTCCGTCCTTCCCCCCACGGGATGGCTCAATGCATGCCAGACTACAGAGTTAGCATTACGTCCTTCCTCCCCCCCCCCACGGGATGGCGCCATGCATGCCAGGCTACAGAGTTAGCATTCAGTCCTTTCCCCCCCCCATGGGATGGCGCCATGCATGCCAGACTACAGAGTTAGCATTACGTCCTTCCCCCCACGGGATGGCGCCATGCATGCCAGACTACAAAGTTAGCATTCCATCCTCCCCCCCACGGGATGGCGCCATGCATGCCAGACTACAGAGTTTGCATTCCGTCCTCCCCCCCCCCCCCCCACGGGATGGCGCCATGCACGCCAGGCTACAGAGTTAGCATTCCGCACTTCCCCCCACGGGATGGCGCCATGCATGACAGACTACAGAGTTAGCATTCCGTCCTTCCCCCCACGGGATGGCGCCATGCATGCCAGGCTACAGAGTTAGCATTCCGTCCTCCCCCCCCCCCCACGGGATGGCGCCATGCATGACAGACTACAGAGTTAGCATTACGTCCTTCCCCCCACGGGATGGCGCCATGCATGCCAGACTACAGAGTTAGCATTCCGTCCTCCCCCCCCCCCCCACGGGATGGCGCCATGCATGCCAGGCTACAGAGTTAGCGTTCCGTCCTCCCCTTCCCCCATGGGATGGCTCAAAGCATGCCAGACTACAGAGTTAGCATTCCGTCCTCCCCCCACCCCCCACGGGATGGCGCCATGCATGCCAGACTACAGAGTTAGTATTCCGTCCTTCCCCTTACGGGATGGCGCCATGCATGCCAGACTACAGAGTTAGCATTCCGTCCTACCGCCCCCCCCCCCATGGGATGGCTCAATGCATGCCACACTACAGAGTTAGCATTACGCCCCCCCCCCCACGGGATGGCGCCATGCATGCCACACTACAGAGTTAGCATTACGTCATTCCTCCCACGGGATGGCGCCATGCATTCCAGACTACAGAGTTAGCATTCCGTCCTTCCCCCCACGGGATGACGCCATGCATGCCAGACTGCAGAGTTAGCATTCCGTCCTCCCCCCCCCCCCCCACGGGATGGCGCCTTGCATGCCAGGCTACAGAGTTAGCATTCCGCCCTTACCCCCACGGGATGGCGCCATGCATGCCAGGCTACAGAGTAAGCATTCAGTCCTTCCCCCCCCCCCCCCCATGGGATGGCGCCATGCATTCCAGACTACAGAGTTAGCATTACGTCCTTCCCCCCCCCCCCACGGGATGGCGCCATGCATGCCAGACTACAGAGTTAGCATTCCGTCCTTCCCCCCACGGGATGGCGCCATGCATGCCAGACTACAGAGTTAGTATTCCGTCCTTCCCCCCATGGGATGGCTCAATGCATGCCAGACTACAGAGTTAGCATTACGCCGCTCCCCCCCCCCCTCACGGGATGGCGCCATGCATGCCAGACTACAGAGTTAGCATTAAGTCCTTCCCCCCACGGGATGGCGCCATGCATGCCAGACTACAGAGTTAGCATTACGTCCTTCCCCCCCCCTCCCCCACGGGATGGCGCCAGGCATGCCAGGCTACAGAGTTAGCATTCCGTCCTTCCCCCCACGGGATGGCTCAATGCATGCCAGACTACAGAGTTAGCATTACGTCCTTCCTCCCCCCCCCACGGGATGGCGCCATGCATGCCAGGCTACAGAGTTAGCATTCAGTCCTTTCCCCCCCCCCCCCCCCCCCCCATGGGATGGCGCCATGCATGCCAGACTACAGAGTTAGCATTACGTCCTTCCCCCCACGGGATGGCGCCATGCATGCCAGACTACAAAGTTAGCATTCCATCCTTCCCCCCACGGGATGGCGCCATGCATGCCAGACTACAGAGTTTGCATTCCGTCCTCCCCCCCCCCCCCCCCACGGGATGGCGCCATGCACGCCAGGCTACAGAGTTAGCATTCCGCACTTCCCCCCACGGGATGGCGCCATGCATGACAGACTACAGAGTTAGCATTCCGTCCTTCCCCCCACGGGATGGCGCCATGCATGCCAGGCTACAGAGTTAGCATTCCGTCCTCCCCCCCCCCCCCCACGGGATGGCGCCATGCATGACAGACTACAGAGTTAGCATTAAGTCCTTCCCCCCACGGGATGGCGCCATGCATGCCAGACTACAGAGTTAGCATTACGTCCTTCCCCCCCCCCTCCCCCACGGGATGGCGCCAGGCATGCCAGGCTACAGAGTTAGCATTCCGTCCTTCCCCCCACGGGATGGCTCAATGCATGCCAGACTACAGAGTTAGCATTACGTCCTTCCTCCCCCCCCCCACGGGATGGCGCCATGCATGCCAGGCTACAGAGTTAGCATTCAGTCCTTTCCCCCCCCCCCATGGGATGGCGCCATGCATGCCAGACTACAGAGTTAGCATTACGTCCTTCCCCCCACGGGATGGCGCCATGCATGCCAGACTACAAAGTTAGCATTCCATCCTTCCCCCCACGGGATGGCGCCATGCATGCCAGACTACAGAGTTTGCATTCCGTCCCCCCCCCCCCCCCCCACGGGATGGCGCCATGCACGCCAGGCTACAGAGTTAGCATTCCGCACTTCCCCCCACGGGATGGCGCCATGCATGACAGACTACAGAGTTAGCATTCCGTCCTTCCCCCCACGGGATGGCGCCATGCATGCCAGGCTACAGAGTTAGCATTCCGTCCTCCCCCCCCCCCCACGGGATGGCGCCATGCATGACAGACTACAGAGTTAGCATTACGTCCTTCCCCCCACGGGATGGCGCCATGCATGCCAGACTACAGAGTTAGCATTCCGTCCTCCCCCTCCCCCCCACGGGATGGCGCCATGCATGCCAGGCTACAGAGTTAGCGTTCCGTCCTCCCCTTCCCCCATGGGATGGCTCAAAGCATGCCAGACTACAGAGTTAGCATTCCGTCCTCCCCCCACCCCCCACGGGATGGCGCCATGCATGCCAGACTACAGAGTTAGTATTCCGTCCTTCCCCTTACGGGATGGCGCCATGCATGCCAGACTACAGAGTTAGCATTACGTCCTTCCTCCCCCCCCCCCCACGGGATGGCGCCATGCATGCCAGGCTACAGAGTTAGCATTCAGTCCTTTCCCCCCCCCCCCCCCCCCCATGGGATGGCGCCATGCATGCCAGACTACAGAGTTAGCATTACGTCCTTCCCCCCACGGGATGGCGCCATGCATGCCAGACTACAAAGTTAGCATTCCATCCTTCCCCCCACGGGATGGCGCCATGCATGCCAGACTACAGAGTTTGCATTCCGTCCTCCCCCCCCCCCCCCACGGGATGGCGCCATGCACGCCAGGCTACAGAGTTAGCATTCCGCACTTCCCCCCACGGGATGGCGCCATGCATGACAGACTACAGAGTTAGCATTCCGTCCTTCCCCCCACGGGATGGCGCCATGCATGCCAGGCTACAGAGTTAGCATTCCGTCCTCCCCCCCCCCCCCCCCCACGGGATGGCGCCATGCATGACAGACTACAGAGTTAGCATTAAGTCCTTCCCCCCACGGGATGGCGCCATGCATGCCAGACTACAGAGTTAGCATTACGTCCTTCCCCCCCCCCCCCCTCCCCCACGGGATGGCGCCAGGCATGCCAGGCTACAGAGTTAGCATTCCGTCCTTCCCCCCACGGGATGGCTCAATGCATGCCAGACTACAGAGTTAGCATTACGTCCTTCCTCCCCCCCCCCACGGGATGGCGCCATGCATGCCAGGCTACAGAGTTAGCATTCAGTCCTTTCCCCCCCCCCCCCATGGGATGGCGCCATGCATGCCAGACTACAGAGTTAGCATTACGTCCTTCCCCCCACGGGATGGCGCCATGCATGCCAGACTACAAAGTTAGCATTCCATCCTTCCCCCCACGGGATGGCGCCATGCATGCCAGACTACAGAGTTTGCATTCCGTCCTCCCCCCCTCCCCCACGGGATGGCGCCATGCACGCCAGGCTACAGAGTTAGCATTCCGCACTTCCCCCCACGGGATGGCGCCATGCATGACAGACTACAGAGTTAGCATTCCGTCCTTCCCCCCACGGGATGGCGCCATGCATGCCAGGCTACAGAGTTAGCATTCCGTCCTCCCCCCCCCCCCACGGGATGGCGCCATGCATGACAGACTACAGAGTTAGCATTACGTCCTTCCCCCCACGGGATGGCGCCATGCATGCCAGACTACAGAGTTAGCATTCCGTCCTCCCCCTCCCTCCCACGGGATGGCGCCATGCATGCCAGGCTACAGAGTTAGCGTTCCGTCCTCCCCTTCCCCCATGGGATGGCTCAAAGCATGCCAGACTACAGAGTTAGCATTCCGTCCTCCCCCCACCCCCCACGGGATGGCGCCATGCATGCCAGACTACAGAGTTAGTATTCCGTCCTTCCCCTTACGGGATGGCGCCATGCATGCCAGACTACAGAGTTAGCATTCCGTCCTACCGCCCCCCCCCCCCATGGGATGGCTCAATGCATGCCACACTACAGAGTTAGCATTACGCCCCCCCCCCCCCACGGGATGGCGCCATGCATGCCACACTACAGAGTTAGCATTACGTCATTCCTCCCACGGGATGGCGCCATGCATTCCAGACTACAGAGTTAGCATTCCGTCCTTCCCCCCACGGGATGACGCCATGCATGCCAGACTGCAGAGTTAGCATTCCGTCCTCCCCCCCCCCCCCACGGGATGGCGCCTTGCATGCCAGGCTACAGAGTTAGCATTCCGCCCTTACCCCCACGGGATGGCGCCATGCATGCCAGGCTACAGAGTAAGCATTCAGTCCTTTCCCCCCCCCCCCCCATGGGATGGCGCCATGCATTCCAGACTACAGAGTTAGCATTACGTCCTCCCCCCCCCCCCCACGGGATGGCGCCATGCATGCCAGACTACAGAGTTAGCATTCCGTCCTTCCCCCCACGGGATGGCGCCATGCATGCCAGACTACAGAGTTAGTATTCCGTCCTTCCCCCCATGGGATGGCTCAATGCATGCCAGACTACAGAGTTAGCATTACGCCCCTCCCCCCCCCCCACGGGATGGCGCCATGCATGCCAGACTACAGAGTTAGCATTAAGTCCTTCCCCCCACGGGATGGCGCCATGCATGCCAGACTACAGAGTTAGCATTACGTCCTTCCCCCCCCCTCCCCCACGGGATGGCGCCAGGCATGCCAGGCTACAGAGTTAGCATTCCGTCCTTCCCCCCACGGGATGGCTCAATGCATGCCAGACTACAGAGTTAGCATTACGTCCTTCCCCCCCCCCCCCCACGGGATGGCGCCATGCATGCCAGGCTACAGAGTTAGCATTCAGTCCTTTCCCCCCCCCCCCCCATTGGGATGGCGCCATGCATGCCAGACTACAGAGTTAGCATTACGTCCTTCCCCCCACGGGATGGCGCCATGCATGCCAGACTACAAAGTTAGCATTCCATCCTTCCCCCCACGGGATGGCGCCATGCATGCCAGACTACAGAGTTTGCATTCCGTCCTCCCCCCCCCCCCCCCCCCCCCCACGGGATGGCGCCATGCACGCCAGGCTACAGAGTTAGCATTCCGCACTTCCCCCCACGGGATGGCGCCATGCATGACAGACTACAGAGTTAGCATTCCGTCCTTCCCCCCACGGGATGGCGCCATGCATGCCAGGCTACAGAGTTAGCATTCCGTCCTCCCCCCCCCCACGGGATGGCGCCATGCATGACAGACTACAGAGTTAGCATTAAGTCCTTCCCCCCACGGGATGGCGCCATGCATGCCAGACTACAGAGTTAGCATTACGTCCTTCCCCCCCCCCCTCCCCCACGGGATGGCGCCAGGCATGCCAGGCTACAGAGTTAGCATTCCGTCCTTCCCCCCACGGGATGGCTCAATGCATGCCAGACTACAGAGTTAGCATTACGTCCTTCCTCCCCCCCCCCACGGGATGGCGCCATGCATGCCAGGCTACAGAGTTAGCATTCAGTCCTTCCCCCCCCCCCCCATGGGATGGCGCCATGCATGCCAGACTACAGAGTTAGCATTACGTCCTTCCCCCCACGGGATGGCGCCATGCATGCCAGACTACAAAGTTAGCATTCCATCCTTCCCCCCACGGGATGGCGCCATGCATGCCAGACTACAGAGTTTGCATTCCGTCCTCCCCCCCCCCCCCACGGGATGGCGCCATGCACGCCAGGCTACAGAGTTAGCATTCCGCACTTCCCCCCACGGGATGGCGCCATGCATGACAGACTACAGAGTTAGCATTCCGTCCTTCCCCCCACGGGATGGCGCCATGCATGCCAGGCTACAGAGTTAGCATTCCGTCCTCCCCCCCCCCCCCACGGGATGGCGCCATGCATGACAGACTACAGAGTTAGCATTACGTCCTTCCCCCCACGGGATGGCGCCATGCATGCCAGACTACAGAGTTAGCATTCCGTCCTCCCCCTCCCCCCCACGGGATGGCGCCATGCATGCCAGGCTACAGAGTTAGCGTTCCGTCCTCCCCTTCCCCCATGGGATGGCTCAAAGCATGCCAGACTACAGAGTTAGCATTCCGTCCTCCCCCCACCCCCCACGGGATGGCGCCATGCATGCCAGACTACAGAGTTAGTATTCCGTCCTTCCCCTTACGGGATGGCGCCATGCATGCCAGACTACAGAGTTAGCATTCCGTCCTACCGCCCCCCCCATGGGATGGCTCAATGCATGCCACACTACAGAGTTAGCATTACGCCCCCCCCCCCCCCCCCCCCCACGGGATGGCGCCATGCATGCCACACTACAGAGTTAGCATTACGTCATTCCTCCCACGGGATGGCGCCATGCATTCCAGACTACAGAGTTAGCACTCCGTCCTTCCCCCCACGGGATGACGCCATGCATGCCAGACTGCAGAGTTAGCATTCCGTCCTCCCCCCCCCCCCCCCACGGGATGGCGCCTTGCATGCCAGGCTACAGAGTTAGCATTCCGCCCTTACCCCCACGGGATGGCGCCATGCATGCCAGGCTACAGAGTAAGCATTCAGTCCTTTCCCCCCCCCCCCCATGGGATGGCGCCATGCATTCCAGACTACAGAGTTAGCATTACGTCCTTCCCCCCCCCCCCCCCCCCCACGGGATGGCGCCATGCATGCCAGACTACAGAGTTAGCATTCCGTCCTTCCCCCCACGGGATGGCGCCATGCATGCCAGACTACAGAGTTAGTATTCCGTCCTTCCCCCCATGGGATGGCTCAATGCATGCCAGACTACAGAGTTAGCATTACGCCCCTCCCCCCCCCCCCCCCACGGGATGGCGCCATGCATGCCAGACTACAGAGTTAGCATTAAGTCCTTCCCCCCACGGGATGGCGCCATGCATGCCAGACTACAGAGTTAGCATTACGTCCTTCCCCCCCCCTCCCCCACGGGATGGCGCCAGGCATGCCAGGCTACAGAGTTAGCATTCCGTCCTTCCCCCCACGGGATGGCTCAATGCATGCCAGACTACAGAGTTAGCATTACGTCCTCCCCCCCCCCCCACGGGATGGCGCCATGCATGCCAGGCTACAGAGTTAGCATTCAGTCCTTTCCCCCCCCCCCCCCATTGGGATGGCGCCATGCATGCCAGACTACAGAGTTAGCATTACGTCCTTCCCCCCACGGGATGGCGCCATGCATGCCAGACTACAAAGTTAGCATTCCATCCTTCCCCCCACGGGATGGTGCCATGCATGCCAGACTACAGAGTTTGCATTCCGTCCTCCCCCCCCCCCCCCCCCACGGGATGGCGCCATGCACGCCAGGCTACAGAGTTAGCATTCCGCACTTCCCCCCACGGGATGGCGCCATGCATGACAGACTACAGAGTTAGCATTCCGTCCTTCCCCCCACGGGATGGCGCCATGCATGCCAGGCTACAGAGTTAGCATTCCGTCCTCCCCCCCCCCCACGGGATGGCGCCATGCATGACAGACTACAGAGTTAGCATTACGTCCTTCCCCCCACGGGATGGCGCCATGCATGCCAGACTACAGAGTTAGCATTCCGTCCTCCCCCCCCCCCACGGGATGGCGCCATGCATGCCAGGCTACAGAGTTAGCGTTCCGTCCTCCCCTTCCCCCATGGGATGGCTCAAAGCATGCCAGACTACAGAGTTAGCATTCCGTCCTCCCCCCACCCCCCACGGGATGGCGCCATGCATGCCAGACTACAGAGTTAGTATTCCGTCCTTCCCCTTACGGGATGGCGCCATGCATGCCAGACTACAGAGTTAGCATTCCGTCCTACCGCCCCCCCCCATGGGATGGCTCAATGCATGCCACACTACAGAGTTAGCATTACGCCCCCCCCCCCCCACGGGATGGCGCCATGCATGCCACACTACAGAGTTAGCATTACGTCATTCCTCCCACGGGATGGCGCCATGCATTCCAGACTACAGAGTTAGCATTCCGTCCTTCCCCCCACGGGATGACGCCATGCATGCCAGACTGCAGAGTTAGCATTCCGTCCTCCCCCCCCCCCCCCCACGGGATGGCGCCTTGCATGCCAGGCTACAGAGTTAGCATTCCGCCCTTACCCCCACGGGATGGCACCATGCATGCCAGGCTACAGAGTTGGCATTCCGTCCTCCCCCCCCCCTCACGGGATAGCGCCATGCATTCCAGACTACAGAGTTAGCATTCCTTCCTCCCTCCCCCCCCCCCGGGATGGCGCCATGCATGCCAGACTACATAGTTAGCATTACGTCCTCCCCCCCCCCCACGGGATGGCGCCATGCATGCCAGGCTACAGAGTAAGCATTCAGTCCTTCCCCCCCCCCCCCCATGGGATGGCGCCATGCATTCCAGACTACAGAGTTAGCATTACGTCCTCCCCCCCCCCCCACGGGATGGCGCCATGCATGCCAGACTACAGAGTTAGCATTCCGTCCTTCCCCCCACGGGATGGCGCCATGCATGCCAGACTACAGAGTTAGTATTCCGTCCTTCCCCCCATGGGATGGCTCAATGCATGCCAGACTACAGAGTTAGCATTACGCCCCTCCCCCCCCCCCCCACGGGATGGCGCCATGCATGCCAGACTACAGAGTTAGCATTAAGTCCTTCCCCCCACGGGATGGCTCAATGCATGCCAGACTACAGAGTTAGCATTCCTTCCTCCCTCCCCCCCCCCCCGGGATGGCGCCATGCATGCCAGGCTACAGAGTTAGCATTCCGTCCTTCCCCCCCTCCCCCCACGGGATGGCGCCATGCATGCCAGACTACAGAGTTAGCATTCCGCCCTTCTCCCCCCCCCCCACGGGATGGCGCCATGCATGCCAGGCTTCAGAGTTAGCATTCCGTCCTTCCCCCCACGGGATGGCGCCATGCATGCCAGACTATAGAGTTAGCATTACGTCCTTACCCCCACGGGATGGCGCCATGCATGCCAGACTACAGAGTTAGCATTACGTCCTTCCCCCCACGGGATGGCGCCATGCATGCCAGGCTACAGAGTTAGCATTCCGTCTCTCCCCCCCCCCCCCATGGGATGGCTCAATGCATGCCAGACTACAGAGTTAGCATTACGTCCTTCCCCCCACGGGATGGCGCCATGCATGCCAGACTACAGAGTTAGCATTCCGTCCTTTCACCCACGGGATGGCGCCATGCATGCCAGACTACAGAGTTAGCATTCCGTCTCCCCCCCCCCCCCCCGCCCCCATGGGATGGCTCAATGCATGCCAGACTACAGAGTTAGCATTACGTCCTCCCCCCCCCCCCCCCCCACGGGATGGCGCCATGCATGCCAGGCTACAGAGTTAGCATTCAGTCCTCCCCCCCCCATGGGATGGCGCCATGCATTCCAGACTACAGAGTTAGCATTACGTCCTTCCCCCCCCCCCCACGGGATGGCGCCATGCATGCCAGACTACAGAGTTAGCATTCCGTCCTTCCCCCCACGGGATGGCGCCATGCATGCCAGACTACAGAGTTAGTATTCCGTCCTTCCCCCCATGGGATGGCTCAATGCATGCCAGACTACAGAGTTAGCATTACGCCCCTCCCCCCCCCCCCCCCCACGGGATGGCGCCATGCATGCCAGACTACAGAGTTAGCATTACGTCCTTCCCCCCCCCCCACGGGATGGCGCCAGGCATGCCAGGCTACAGAGGTAGCATTCCGTCCTTCCCCCCACGGGATGGCTCAATGCATGCCAGACTACAGAGTTAGCATTACGTCCTTCCTCCCCCCCCCCCACGGGATGGCGCCATGCATGCCAGGCTACAGAGTTAGCATTTAGTCCTTCCCCCTCCCCCCCCCCCCCCCCCCACGGGATGGCGCCATGCACGCCAGGCTACAGAGTTAGCATTCCGCACTTCCCCCCACGGGATGGCGCCATGCATGCCAGACTACAGAGTTAGCATTCCGTCCTTCCCCCCACGGGATGACGCCATGCATGCCAGGCTACAGAGTTAGCATTCCGTCCTCCCCCCCCCCCCACGGGATGGCGCCATGCATGACAGACTACAGAGTTAGCATTACGTCCTTCCCCCCACGGGATGGCGCCATGCATGCCAGACTACAGAGTTAGCATTCCGTCCTACCGCCCCCCCCCCCATGGGATGGCTCAATGCATGCCACACTACAGAGTTAGCATTACGCCCCCCCCCCCCCCCCACGGGATGGCGCCATGCATGCCACACTACAGAGTTAGCATTACGTCATTCCTCCCACGGGATGGCGCCATGCATTCCAGACTACAGAGTTAGCATTCCGTCCTTCCCCCCACGGGATGACGCCATGCATGCCAGACTGCATAGTTAGCATTCCGTCCTCCCCCCCCCCCCCCACGGGATGGCGCCATGCATGCCAGGCTACAGAGTTAGCATTCCGCCCTTACCCCCACGGGATGGCACCATGCATGCCAGGCTACAGAGTTGGCATTCCGTCCCCCCCATCCCCCCCCCCCCCCCACGGGATGGCGCCATGCATGCCAGGCTACAGAGTTAGCATTCCGTCCTCCCCCCCCCCCCCCCTCACGGGATAGCGCCATGCATTCCAGACTACAGAGTTAGCATTTCGCCCTTCCCCCCCCCCACGGGATGGCGCCATGCATGCCAGGCTTCAGAGTTAGCATTCCGTCCTTCCCCCCACGGGATGGCGCCATGCATGCCAGACTATAGAGTTAGCATTACGTCCTTACCCCCACGGGATGGCGCCATGCATGCCAGGCTACAGAGTTAGCATTCCGTCTCTCCCCCCCCCCCCCCATGGGATGGCTCAATGCATGCCAGACTACAGAGTTAGCATTCCGTCCTTTCCCCCACGGGATGGCGCCATGCATGCCAGACTACAGAGTTAGCATTCCGTCTTCCCTCCCCCCCCCGCCCCCATGGGATGGCTCAATGCATGCCAGACTACATAGTTAGCATTACGTCCTCCCCCCCCCCACGGGATGGCGCCATGCATGCCAGTCTACAGAGTAAGCATTCAGTCCTTCCCCCCCCCCCCATGGGATGGCGCCATGCATTCCAGACTACAGAGTTAGCATTACGTCCTTTCCCCCCCCCCCCCCCACGGGATGGCGCCATGCATGCCAGACTACAGAGTTAGCATTCCGTCCTTCCCCCCACGGGATGGCGCCATGCATGCCAGACTACAGAGTTAGTATTCCGTCCTTCCCCCCATGGGATGGCTCAATGCATGCCAGACTACAGAGTTAGCATTACGCCCCCCCCCCCACGGGATGGCGCCATGCATGCCAGACTACAGAGTTAGCATTAAGTCCTTCCCCCCACGGGATGGCTCAATGCATGCCAGACTACAGAGTTAGCATTACGTCCTTCCTCCCCCCCCCCCCACGGGATGGCGCCATGCATGCCAGACTACAGAGTTAGCATTACGTCCTTCCCCCCACGGGATGACGCCATGCATGCCAGACTGCAGAGTTAGCATTCCGTCCTCACCCCCCCCCCCCTCACGGGATGGCGCCTTGCATGCCAGGCTACAGAGTTAGCATTCCGCCCTTACCCCCACGGGATGGCGCCATGCATGCCAGGCTACAGAGTTGGCATTCCGTCCTCCCCCTCCCCCCCCCACGGGATGGCGCCATGCATGCCAGGCTACAGAGTTAGCATTCCGTCCTCCCCCCCCCCACGGAATAGCGCCATGCATTCCAGACTACAGAGTTAGCATTCCTTCCTCCCTCCCCCCCCCCCCCCCCCGGGATGGCGCCATGCATGCCAGGCTACAGAGTTAGCATTCCGTCCTTCCCCCCCTCCCCCCACGGGATGGCGCCATGCATGCCAGACTACAGAGTTAGCATTCCACCCTTATCCCCCCCCCCCACGGGATGGCGCCATGCATGCCAGGCTTCAGAGTTAGCATTCCGTCCTTCCCCCCACGGGATGGCGCCATGCATGCCAGACTATAGAGTTAGCATTACGTCCTTACCCCCACGGGATGGCGCCATGCATGCCAGACTACAGAGTTAGCATTACGTCCTTCCCCCCACGGGATGGCGCCATGCATGCCAGGCTACAGAGTTAGCATTCCGTCTCTCCCCCCCCCCCCATGGGATGGCTCAATGCATGCCAGACTACAGAGTTAGCATTACGTCCTTCCCCCCACGGGATGGCGCCATGCATGCCAGACTACAGAGTTAGCATTCCGTCCTTTCACCCACGGGATGGCGCCATGCATGCCAGACTACAGAGTTAGCATTCCGTCTCCCCCCCCCCCCCCGCCCCCATGGGATGGCTCAATGCATGCCAGACTACAGAGTTAGCATTACGTCCTCCCCCCCCCCCCCACGGGATGGCGCCATGCATGCCAGGCTACAGAGTTAGCATTCAGTCCTCCCCCCCCCCCATGGGATGGCGCCATGCATTCCAGACTACAGAGTTAGCATTACGTCCTTCCCCCCCCCCCCACGGGATGGCGCCATGCATGCCAGACTACAGAGTTAGCATTCCGTCCTTCCCCCCACGGGATGGCGCCATGCATGCCAGACTACAGAGTTAGTATTCCGTCCTTCCCCCCATGGGATGGCTCAATGCATGCCAGACTACAGAGTTAGCATTACGCCCCTCCCCCCCCCCCCACGGGATGGCGCCATGCATGCCAGACTACAGAGTTAGCATTACGTCCTTCCCCCCCCCCCCCACGGGATGGCGCCAGGCATGCCAGGCTACAGAGGTAGCATTCCGTCCTTCCCCCCACGGGATGGCTGAATGCATGCCAGACTACAGAGTTAGCATTACGTCCTTCCTCCCCCCCCCCCACGGGATGGCGCCATGCATGCCAGGCTACAGAGTTAGCATTCAGTCCTTCCCCCTCCCCCCTCCCCCCATGGGATGGCGCCATGCATGCCAGACTACAAAGTTAGCATTCCGTCCTTCCCCCCACGGGATGGCGCCATGCATGCCAGACTACAGAGTTTGCATTCCGTCCTCCCCACCCCCCCCCCCCCACGGGATGGCGCCATGCACGCCAGGCTACAGAGTTAGCATTCCGCACTTCCCCCCACGGGATGGCGCCATGCATGCCAGACTACAGAGTTAGCATTCCGTCCTTCCCCCCACGGGATGGCGCCATGCATGCCAGGCTACAGAGTTAGCATTCCGTCCTCCCCCCCCCCCCCCCCCCCCCCCACGGGATGGCGCCATGCATGACAGACTACAGAGTTAGCAATACGTCCTTCCCCCCACGGGATGGCGCCATGCATGCCAGACTACAGAGTTAGCATTCCGTCCTCCCCCCCCCCCCACGGGATGGCGCCATGCATGCCAGGCTACAGAGTTAGCGTTCCGTCCTCCCCTTCCCCCATGGGATGGCTCAAAGCATGCCAGACTACAGAGTTAGCATTCCGTCCTCCCCCCCGCCTCACCCACGGGATGGCGCCATGCATGCCAGACTACAGAGTTAGTATTCCGTCCTTCCCCTTACGGGATGGCGCCATGCATGCCAGACTACAGAGTTAGCATTCCGTCCTACCGCCCCCCCCCCATGGGATGGCTCAATGCATGCCACACTACAGAGTTAGCATTACGCCCCCCCCCCCCACGGGATGGCGCCATGCATGCCACACTACAGAGTTAGCATTACGTCATTCCTCCCACGGGATGGCGCCATGCATTCCAGACTACAGAGTTAGCATTCCGTCCTTCCCCCCACGGGATGACGCCATGCATGCCAGACTGCAGAGTTAGCATTCCGTCCTTCCCCCCCCCCCCCACGGGATGGCGCCTTGCATGCCAGGCTACAGAGTTAGCATTCCGCCCTTACCCCCACGGGAAGGCACCATGCATGCCAGGCTACAGAGTTGGCATTCCGTCCTCCCCCTCCCCCCCCCCCACGGGATGGCGCCATGCATGCCAGGCTACAGAGTTAGCATTCCGTCCTCCCCCCCCCCTCACGGGATAGCGCCATGCATTCCAGACTACAGAGTTAGCATTCCTTCCTCCCTCCTCCCCCCCCCGGGATGGCGCCATGCATGCCAGGCTACAGAGTTAGCATTCCGTCCTTCCCCCCCCCCCCTCCCCCCACGGGATGGCGCCATGCATGCCAGACTACAGAGTTAGCATTCCGCCCTCCCCCCCCCCCCACGGGATGGCGCCATGCATGCCAGGCTTCAGAGTTAGCATTCCGTCCTTCCCCCCACGGGATGGCGCCATGCATGCCAGACTATAGAGCTAGCATTACGTCCTTACCCCCACGGGATGGCGCCATGCATGCCAGACTACAGAGTTAGCATTACGTCCTTCCCCCCACGGGATGGCGCCATGCATGCCAGGCTACAGAGTTAGCATTCCGTCTCTCCCCCCCCCCCCCCCCCCCCATGGGATGGCTCAATGCATGCCAGACTACAGAGTTAGCATTCCGTCCTTTCCCCCACGGGATGGCGCCATGCATGCCAGACTACAGAGTTAGCATTCCGTCTTCCCTCCCCCCCCCCCCCGCCCCCATGGGATGGCTCAATGCATGCCAGACTACATAGTTAGCATTACGTCCTCCCCCCCCCCACGGGATGGCGCCATGCATTCCAGACTACAGAGTTAGCATTACGTCCTCCCCCCCCCCCCCCACGGGATGGCGCCATGCATGCCATGCTACAGAGTTAGCATTCCGTCCTTCACCCCACGGGATGGCGCCATGCATGCCAGACTACAGAGTTAGTATTCCGTCCTTCCCCCCCATGGGATGGCTCAATGCATGCCAGACTACAGAGTTAGCTTTACGCCCCTCCCCCCCCCCCCCACGGGATGGCGCCATGCATGCCAGACTACAGAGTTAGCATTAAGTCCTTCCCCCCACGGGATGGCTCAATGCATGCCAGACTACAGAGTTAGCATTACGTCATTCCTCCCCCCCCCACGGGATGGCACCATGCATGCCAGACTACAGAGTTTGCATTCCGCCCCCCCCCCCCCCCCCACGGGATGGCGCCATGCACGCCAAGCTACAGAGTTAGCATTCCGCCCTTCCCCCCACGGGATGGCGCCATGCATGCCAGACTACAGAGTTAGCATTCCGTCCTTCCCCCCACGGGATGGCGCCATGCATGCCAGGCTACAGAGTAAGCATTCCGTCCTCCCCCCCCCCCCCCACGGGATGGCGCCATGCATGCCAGACTACAGAGTTAGCATTACGTCCTTCCCCCCCCCACGGGATGGCGCCATGCATGCCAGACTACAGAGTTAGCATTCCGTCCTCCCGCCCACGGGATGGCGCCATGCATGCCAGGCTACAGAGTTAGCGTTCTGTCCTCCCCTTCCCCCATGGGATGGCTCAAAGCATGCCAGACTACAGAGTTAGCATTCCGTCCTCCCCCCCCCCCCCACGGGATGGCGCCTTGCATGCCAGGCTACAGAGTTAGCATTCCGCCCTTACCCCCACGGGATGGCGCCATGCATGCCAGGCTACAGAGTTGGCATTCCGTCCTCCCCCCCCCCCCCCCCACGGGATGGCGCCATGCATGCCAGGCTACAGAGTTAGCATTCCGTCCTTCCCCCCCCCCCCTCCCCCCACGGGATGGCGCCATGCATGCCAGACTACAGAGTTAGCATTCCGCCCCCCCCCCACGGGATGGCGCCATGCATGCCAGGCTTCAGAGTTAGCATTCCGTCCTTCCCCCCACGGGATGGCGCCATGCATGCCAGACTATAGAGCTAGCATTACGTCCTTACCCCCACGGGATGGCGCCATGCATGCCAGACTACAGAGTTAGCATTACGTCCTTCCCCCCACGGGATGGCGCCATGCATGCCAGGCTACAGAGTTAGCATTCCGTCTCTCCCCCCCCCCCCATGGGATGGCTCAATGCATGCCAGACTACAGAGTTAGCATTCCGTCCTTTCCCCCACGGGATGGCGCCATGCATGCCAGACTACAGAGTTAGCATTCCGTCTTCCCTCCCCCCCCCCGCCCCCATGGGATGGCTCAATGCATGCCAGACTACATAGTTAGCATTACGTCCTCCCCCCCCCCCACGGGATGGCGCCATGCATTCCAGACTACAGAGTTAGCATTACGTCCTCCCCACCCCCCACGGGATGGCGCCATGCATGCCATGCTACAGAGTTAGCATTCCGTCCTTCCCCCCACGGGATGGCGCCATGCATGCCAGACTACAGAGTTAGTATTCCGTCCTTCCCCCCCCCCCCCATGGGATGGCTCAATGCATGCCAGACTACAGAGTTAGCATTACGCCCCTCCCCCCCCCCCCACGGGATGGCGCCATGCATGCCAGACTACAGAGTTAGCATTAAGTCCTTCCCCCCACGGGATGGCTCAATGCATGCCAGACTACAGAGTTAGCATTACGTCCTTCCTCCCCCCCCCCACGGGATGGCGCCATGCATGCCAGACTACAGAGTTTGCATTCCGTCCCCCCCCCCCCCCCACGGGATGGCGCCATGCACGCCAAGCTACAGAGTTAGCATTCCGCCCTTCCCCCCACGGGATGGCGCCATGCATGCCAGACTACAGAGTTAGCATTCCGTCCTTCCCCCCACGGGATGGCGCCATGCATGCCAGGCTACAGAGTAAGCATTCCGTCCTCCCCCCCCCCCCACGGGATGGCGCCATGCATGCCAGACTACAGAGTTAGCATTACGTCCTTCCCCCCCCACGGGATGGCGCCATGCATGCCAGACTACAGAGTTAGCATTCCGTCCTCCCGCCCACGGGATGGCGCCATGCATGCCAGGCTACAGAGTTAGCGTTCTGTCCTCCCCTTCCCCCATGGGATGGCTCAAAGCATGCCAGACTACAGAGTTAGCATTCCGTCCTCCCCCCCCCCCCCCCACGGGATGGCGCCTTGCATGCCAGGCTACAGAGTTAGCATTCCGCCCTTACCCCCACGGGATGGCGCCATGCATGCCAGGCTACAGAGTTGGCATTCCGTCCTCCCCCCCCCCCCCCCCACGGGATGGCGCCATGCATGCCAGACTACAGAGTTAGCATTCCTTCCTCCCTCCCCCCCCCCGGGATGGCGCCATGCATGCCAGGCTACAGAGTTACCATTCCGCCCTCCCCCCCCCCCCCCCCAACGGGATGGCGCCATGCATGCCAGGCTTCAGAGTTAGCATTCCGTCCTTCCCCCCACGGGATGGCGCCATGCATGCCAGACTATAGAGTTAGCATTACGTCCTTACCCCCACGGGATGGCGCCATGCATGCCAGACTACAGAGTTAGCATTACGTCCTTCCACCCACGGGATGGCGCCATGCATGCCAGGCTACAGAGTTAGCATTCCGTCTCCCCCCCCCCCCCCCCGCCCATTGGATGGCTCAATGCATGCCAGACTACAGAGTTAGCATTACGTCCTTCCCCCCACGGGATGGCGCCATGCATGCCAGACTACAGAGTTAGCATTCCGTCCTTTCCCCCACGGGATGGCGCCATGCATGCCAGACTACAGAGTTAGCATTCCGTCTTCCCCCCCCCCCTCGCCCCCATGGGATGGCTCAATGCATGCCAGACTACAGATTTAGCATTACGTCCTCCCCCCCCCCCCCCCACGGGATGGCGCCATGCATGCCAGGCTACAGAGTTAGCATTCAGTCCTTCCCCCCCCCCATGGGATGGCGCCATGCATTCCAGACTACAGAGTTAGCTTTACGTCCTTTCCCCCCCCCACCCCCACGGGATGGCGCCATGCATGCCAGACTACAGAGTTAGCATTCCGTCCTTCCCCCCACGGGATGGCGCCATGCATGCCAGACTACAGAGTTAGTATTCCGTCCTTCCCCCCATGGGATGGCACAATGCATGCCAGACTACAGAGTTAGCATTACGCCCCTCCCCCCCCCCCCACGGGATGGCGCCATGCATGCCAGACTACAGAGTTAGCATTAAGTCCTTCCCCCCACGGTATGGCGCCATGCATGCCAGACTACAGAGTTAGCATTACGTCCTTCCCCCCCCCCCCCCCACGGGATGGCGCCAGGCATGCCAGGCTACAGAGTTAGCATTCTGTCCTTCCCCCCACGGGATGGCTCAATGCTTGCCAGACTACAGAGTTAGCATTACGTCCTTCCTCCCCCCCCCCCACGGGATGGCGCCATGCATGCCAGGCTACAGAGTTAGCATTCAGTCCTTTCCCCCCCCCCCATGGGATGGCGCCATGCATGCCAGACTACAGAGTTAGCATTACGTCCTTCCCCCCACGGGATGGCGCCATGCATGCCAGACTACAAAGTTAGCATTCCGTCCTTCCCCCCACGGGATGGCGCCATGCATGCCAGACTACAGAGTTTGCATTCCGTCCTCCCCCCCCCCCCCCCCACGGGATGGCGCCATGCACGCCAGGCTACAGAGTTAGCATTTCGCCCTTACCCCCACGGGATGGCGCCATGCATGCCAGGCTACAGAGTTAGCATTCCGCCCTTCCCCCCACGGGATGGCGCCATGCATGCCAGACTACAGAGTTAGCATTCCGTCCTTCCCCCCACGGGATGGCGCCATGCATGCCAGGCTACAGAGTAAGCATTCCGTCCCCCCCCCCCCACGGGATGGCGCCATGCATGCCAGACTACAGAGTTAGCATTACGTCCTTCCCCCCACGGGATGGCGCCATGCATGCCAGACTACAGAGTTAGCATTCCGTCCTCCCCCCCACGGGATGGCGCCATGCATGCCAGGCTACAGAGTTAGCGTTCCGTCCTCCCCTTCCCCCATGGGATGGCTCAAAGCATGCCAGACTACAGAGTTAGCATTCCGTCCTCCCCCCCCCCCCCCCACGGGATGGCGCCATGCATGCCAGACTACAGAGTTAGTATTCCGTCCTTCCCCTTACGGGATGGCGCCATGCATGCCAGACTACAGAGTTAACATTCCGTCCTACCCCCCCCCCCCCATGGGATGGCTCAATGCATGCCACACTACAGAGTTAGCATTACGTCCCCCCCCCCACGGT
The DNA here is from genome assembly GCA_963921405.1 of Cepaea hortensis. Lineage (NCBI taxonomy): Eukaryota > Metazoa > Mollusca > Gastropoda > Stylommatophora > Helicidae > Cepaea > Cepaea hortensis. The sequence goes on from OY992892.1 coordinate 207,327, forward strand.
ATGGCGCCATGCATGCCACACTACAGAGTTAGCATTACGTCATTCCCCCCACGGGATGGCGCCATGCATGCCAGACTACAGAGTTAGCATTACGCCCCCCCCCCCCCCCCCACGGGATGGCTCAATGCATGCCAGACTACAGAGTTAGCATTACGTCCTTCCCCCCACGGGATGGCGCCATGCATGCCAGACTACAGAGTTAGCATTCCGTCCTTCCCCCCACGGGATGGCGCCATGCATGCCAGACTACAGAGTTAGCATTCCGTCTTCCCCCCCCCCCCCGCCCCCATGGGATGGCTCAATGCATGCCAGACTACAGAGTTAGCATTACGCCCCCCCCCCCACGGGATGGCTCAATGCATGCCAGACTACAGAGTTAGCATTACGTCCTTCCCCCCACGGGATGGCGCCATGCATGCCAGACTACAGAGTTAGCATTCCGTCCTTCCCCCCACGGGATGGCGCCATGCATGCCAGACTACAGAGTTAGCATTCCGTCTTCCCCCCCCCCCCCCCGCCCCCATGGGATGGCTCAATGCATGCCAGACTACAGAGTTAGCATTACGTCCTCCCCCCCCCCCCCACGGGATGGCGCCATGCATGCCAGGCTACAGAGTTAGCATTCAGTCCCCCCCCCATGGGATGGCGCCATGCATTCCAGACTACAGAGTTAGCATTACGTCCTCCCCCCCCCCCCCACGGGATGGCGCCATGCATGCCAGACTACAGAGTTAGCATTCCGTCCTTTCCCCCACGGGATGGCGCCATGCATGCCAGGCTACAGAGTTAGCATTCCGTCTCTCCCCCCCCCCCCCCAATTGGATGGCTCAATGCATGCCAGACTACAGAGTTAGCATTACGTCCTTCCCCCCCCACGGGATGGCGCCATGCATGCCAGACTACAGAGTTAGCATTCCGTCCTTTCCCCCACGGGATGGCGCCATGCATGCCAGACTACAGAGTTAGCATTCCGTCTCCCCCCCCCTCGCCCCCATGGGATGGCTCAATGCATGCCAGACTACAGAGTTAGCATTACGTCCTCCCCCCCCCCCCACGGGATGGCGCCATGCATGCCAGACTACAGAGTTAGCATTAAGTCCTTCCCCCCACGGTATGGCGCCATGCATGCCAGACTACAGAGTTAGCATTACGTCCTTCCCCCCCCCCCCCCACGGGATGGCGCCAGGCATGCCAGGCTACAGAGTTAGCATTCTGTCCTTCCCCCCACGGGATGGCTCAATGCTTGCCAGACTACAGAGTTAGCATTACGTCCTTCCTCCCCCCCCCACGGGATGGCGCCATGCATGCCAGGCTACAGAGTTAGCATTCAGTCCTTTCCCCCCCCCCCCCCCATGGGATGGCGCCATGCATGCCAGACTACAGAGTTAGCATTACGTCCTTCCCCCCACGGGATGGCGCCATGCATGCCAGACTACAAAGTTAGCATTCCGTCCTTCCCCCCACGGGATGGCGCCATGCATGCCAGACTACAGAGTTTGCATTCCGTCCTCCCCCCCCCCCCCACGGGATGGCGCCATGCACGCCAGGCTACAGAGTTAGCATTTCGCCCTTACCCCCACGGGATGGCGCCATGCATGCCAGGCTACAGAGTTAGCATTCCGCCCTTCCCCCCACGGGATGGCGCCATGCATGCCAGACTACAGAGTTAGCATTCCGTCCTTCCCCCCACGGGATGGCGCCATGCATGCCAGGCTACAGAGTAAGCATTCCGTCCCCCCCCCCCACGGGATGGCGCCATGCATGCCAGACTACAGAGTTAGCATTACGTCCTTCCCCCCACGGGATGGCGCCATGCATGCCAGACTACAGAGTTAGCATTCCGTCCTCCCCCCCACGGGATGGCGTCATGCATGCCAGGCTACAGAGTTAGCGTTCCGTCCTCCCCTTCCCCCATGGGATGGCTCAAAGCATGCCAGACTACAGAGTTAGCATTCCGTCCTCCCCCCCCCCCACGGGATGGCGCCATGCATGCCAGACTACAGAGTTAGTATTCCGTCCTTCCCCTTACGGGATGGCGCCATGCATGCCAGACTACAGAGTTAACATTCCGTCCTACCCCCCCCCCCCCCCATGGGATGGCTCAATGCATGCCACACTACAGAGTTAGCATTACGTCCCCCCCCCCCACGGTATGGCGCCATGCATGCCACACTACAGAGTTAGCATTCCGTCCTTCCCCCCACGGGATGGCTCAATGCATGCCAGACTACAGAGTTAGCATTACGTCCTTCCCCCCACGGGATGGCGCCATGCATGCCAGACTACAGAGTTAGCATTCCGTCCTTCCCCCCACGGGATGGCGCCATGCATGCCAGACTACAGAGTTAGCATTCCGTCTTCCCCCCCCCCGCCCCCATGGGATGGCTCAATGCATGCCAGACTACAGAGTTAGCATTACGCCCCCCTCCCCACGGGATGGCTCAATGCATGCCAGACTACAGAGTTAGCATTACGTCCTTCCCCCCACGGGATGGCGCCATGCATGCCAGACTACAGAGTTAGCATTCCGTCCTTCCCCCCACAGGATGGCGCCATGCATGCCAGACTACAGAGTTAGCATTCCGTCTTCCCCCCCCCCCCGCCCCCATGGGATGGCTCAATGCATGCCAGACTACAGAGTTAGCATTACGTCCTCCCCCCCCCCACGGGATGGCGCCATGCATGCCAGGCTACAGAGTTAGCATTCAGTCCCCCCCCCCCCCCCCATGGGATGGCGCCATGCATTCCAGACTACAGAGTTAGCATTACGTCCTCCCCCCCCCCCCCACGGGATGGCGCCATGCATGCCAGACTACAGAGTTAGCATTCCGTCCTTCCCCCCACGGGATGGCGCCATGCATGCCAGGCTACAGAGTTAGCATTCCGTCTCTCCCCCCCCCCCCCCGCCAATTGGATGGCTCAATGCATGCCAGACTACAGAGTTAGCATTACGTCCTTCCCCCCCACGGGATGGCGCCATGCATGCCAGACTACAGAGTTAGCATTCCGTCCTTTCCCCCACGGGATGGCGCCATGCATGCCAGACTACAGAGTTAGCATTCCGTCTCCCCCCCCCCCCCCCTCGCCCCCATGGGATGGCTCAATGCATGCCAGACTACAGAGTTAGCATTACGTCCTCCCCCCCCCCCCACGGGATGGCGCCATGCATGCCAGGCTACAGAGTTAGCATTCAGTCCTCCCCCCCCCATGGGATGGCGCCATGCATTCCAGACTACAGAGTTAGCATTACGTCCTTCCCCCCCCCCCACCTCCACGGGATGGCGCCATGCATGCCAGACTACAGAGTTAGCATTCCGTCCTTCCCCCCACGGGATGGCGCCATGCATGCCAGACTACAGAGTTAGTATTCCGTCCTTCCCCCCATGGGATGGCTCAATGCATGCCAGACTACAGAGTTAGCATTACGCCCCTCCCCCCCCCCCCCCACGGGATGGCGCCATGCATGCCAGACTACAGAGTTAGCATTAAGTCCTTCCCCCCACGGTATGGCGCCATGCATGCCAGACTACAGAGTTAGCATTACGTCCTCCCCCCCCCCCCCCCACGGGATGGCGCCAGGCATGCCAGGCTACAGAGTTAGCATTCTGTCCTTCCCCCCACGGGATGGCTCAATGCTTGCCAGACTACAGAGTTAGCATTACGTCCTTCCTCCCCCCCCCCCACGGGATGGCGCCATGCATGCCAGGCTACAGAGTTAGCATTCAGTCCTTCCCCCCCCCCCCCATGGGATGGCGCCATGCATGCCAGACTACAGAGTTAGCATTCCGCCCTTCCCCCCACGGGATGGCGCCATGCATGCCAGACTACAGAGTTAGCTTTCCGTCCTTCCCCCCACGGGATGGCGCCATGCATGCCAGGCTACAGAGTAAGCATTCCGTCCTCCCCCCCCCCCCCCCACGGGATGGCGCCATGCATGCCAGACTACAGAGTTAGCATTACGTCCTTCCCCCCACGGGATGGCGCCATGCATGCCAGACTACAGAGTTAGCATTCCGTCCTCCCCCCCCCCCACGGGATGGCGCCATGCATGCCAGGCTACAGAGTTAGCGTTCCGTCCTCCCCTTCCCCCAAGGGATGGCTCAAAGCATGCCAGACTACAGAGTTAGCATTCCGTCCTACCCCCCCCCCCCCCATGGGATGGCTCAATGCATGCCAGACTACAGAGTTAGCATTACGTCCTTCCCCCCACGGGATGGCGCCATGCATGCCAGACTACAGAGTTAGCATTCCGTCCTTCCCCCCACGGGATGGCGCCATGCATGCCAGACTACAGAGTTAGCATTCCGTCTTCCCCCCCCCCCGCCCCCATGGGATGGCTCAATGCATGCCAGACTACAGAGTTAGCATTACGCCCCCCCCCCCCCACGGGATGGCTCAATGCATGCCAGACTACAGAGTTAGCATTACGTCCTTCCCCCCACGGGATGGCGCCATGCATGCCAGACTACAGAGTTAGCATTCCGTCCTTCCCCCCACGGGATGGCGCCATGCAAGCCAGACTACAGAGTTAGTATTCCGTCCTTCCCCCCATGGGATGGCTCAATGCATGCCAGACTACAGAGTTAGCATTACGCCCCCCCCCCCCACGGGATGGCGCCATGCATGCCAGACTACAGAGTTAGCATTAAGTCCTTCCCCCCCACGGTATGGCGCCATGCATGCCAGACTACAGAGTTAGCATTACGTCCTCCCCCCCCCCCCCACGGGATGGCGCCAGGCATGCCAGGCTACAGAGTTAGCATTCTGTCCTTCCCCCCACGGGATGGCTCAACGCTTGCCAGACTACAGAGTTAGCATTACGTCCTTCCTCCCCCCCCCCCCCACGGGATGGCGCCATGCATGCCAGGCTACAGAGTTAGCGTTCCGTCCTCCCCTTCCCCCATGGGATGGCTCAAAGCATGCCAGACTACAGAGTTAGCATTCCGTCCTCCCCCCCCCCCCCCCACGGGATGGCGCCATGCATGCCAGACTACAGAGTTAGTATTCCGTCCTTCCCCTTACGGGATGGCGCCATGCATGCCAGACTACAGAGTTAACATTCCGTCCTACCCCCCCCCTCCCACCCCATGGGATGGCTCAATGCATGCCACACTACAGAGTTAGCATTACGTCCCCCCCCCCCACGGTATGGCGCCATGCATGCCACACTACAGAGTTAGCATTACGTCATTCCCCCCACGGGATGGCGCCATGCATGCCAGACTACAGAGTTAGCATTACGCCCCCCCCCCCCCCCACGGGATGGCTCAATGCATGCCAGACTACAGAGTTAGCATTACGTCCTTCCCCCCACGGGATGGCGCCATGCATGCCAGACTACAGAGTTAGCATTCCGTCCTTCCCCCCACGGGATGGCGCCATGCATGCCAGACTACAGAGTTAGCATTCCGTCTTCCCCCCCCCCCCCCGCCCCCATGGGATGGCTCAATGCATGCCAGACTACAGAGTTAGCATTACGCCCCCCCCCCCCACGGGATGGCTCAATGCATGCCAGACTACAGAGTTAGCATTACGTCCTTCCCCCCACGGGATGGCGCCATGCATGCCAGACTACAGAGTTAGCATTCCGTCCTTCCCCCCACGGGATGGCGCCATGCATGCCAGACTACAGAGTTAGCATTCCGTCTTCCCCCCCCCCCCCGCCCCCATGGGATGGCTCAATGCATGCCAGACTACAGAGTTAGCATTACGTCCTCCCCCCCCCCCCCCACGGGATGGCGCCATGCATGCCAGGCTACAGAGTTAGCATTCCGTCCTTCCCCCCACGGGATGGCGCCATGCATGCCAGGCTACAGAGTTAGCATTCCGTCTCTCCCCCCCCCCCCCCCCGCCAATTGGATGGCTCAATGCATGCCAGACTACAGAGTTAGCATTACGTCCTTCCCCCCCACGGGATGGCGCCATGCATGCCAGACTACAGAGTTAGCATTCCGTCCTTTCCCCCACGGGATGGCGCCATGCATGCCAGACTACAGAGTTAGCATTCCGTCTCCCCCCCCCTCCTCGCCCCCATGGGATGGCTCAATGCATGCCAGACTACAGAGTTAGCATTACGTCCTCCCCCCCCCCCCCCCCCACGGGATGGCGCCATGCATGCCAGGCTACAGAGTTAGCATTCAGTCCTCCCCCCCCCCATGGGATGGCGCCATGCATTCCAGACTACAGAGTTAGCATTACGTCCTTCCCCCCCCCCACCTCCACGGGATGGCGCCATGCATGCCAGACTACAGAGTTAGCATTCCGTCCTTCCCCCCACGGGATGGCGCCATGCATGCCAGACTACAGAGTTAGTATTCCGTCCTTCCCCCCATGGGATGGCTCAATGCATGCCAGACTACAGAGTTAGCATTACGCCCCTCCCCCCCCCCCACGGGATGGCGCCATGCATGCCAGACTACAGAGTTAGCATTAAGTCCTTCCCCCCACGGTATGGCGCCATGCATGCCAGACTACAGAGTTAGCATTACGTCCTTCCCCCCCCCCCCCCACGGGATGGCGCCAGGCATGCCAGGCTACAGAGTTAGCATTCTGTCCTTCCCCCCACGGGATGGCTCAATGCTTGCCAGACTACAGAGTTAGCATTACGTCCTTCCTCCCCCCCCCACGGGATGGCGCCATGCATGCCAGGCTACAGAGTTAGCATTCAGTCCTTCCCCCCCCCCCCATGGGATGGCGCCATGCATGCCAGACTACAGAGTTAGCATTCCGCCCTTCCCCCAACGGGATGGCGCCATGCATGCCAGACTACAGAGTTAGCATTCCGTCCTTCCCCCCACGGGATGGCGCCATGCATGCCAGGCTACAGAGTAAGCATTCCGTCCTCCCCCCCCCCCACGGGATGGCGCCATGCATGCCAGACTACAGAGTTAGCATTACGTCCTTCCCCCCACGGGATGGCGCCATGCATGCCAGACTACAGAGTTAGCATTCCGTCCTCCCCCCCCCCCCCCACGGGATGGCGCCATGCATGCCAGGCTACAGAGTTAGCGTTCCGTCCTCCCCTTCCCCCATGGGATGGCTCAAAGCATGCCAGACTACAGAGTTAGCATTCCGTCCTACCCCCCCCCCCCCCCCCATGGGATGGCTCAATGCATGCCAGACTACAGAGTTAGCATTACGTCCTTCCCCCCACGGGATGGCGCCATGCATGCCAGACTACAGAGTTAGCATTCCGTCCTTCCCCCCACGGGATGGCGCCATGCATGCCAGACTACAGAGTTAGCATTCCGTCTTCCCCCCCCCCCCCCGCCCCCATGGGATGGCTCAATGCATGCCAGACTACAGAGTTAGCATTACGCCCCCCCCCCACGGGATGGCTCAATGCATGCCAGACTACAGAGTTAGCATTACGTCCTTCCCCCCACGGGATGGCGCCATGCATGCCAGACTACAGAGTTAGCATTCCGTCCTTCCCCCCACGGGATGGCGCCATGCAAGCCAGACTACAGAGTTAGTATTCCGTCCTTCCCCCCATGGGATGGCTCAATGCATGCCAGACTACAGAGTTAGCATTACGCCCCCCCCCCCCCCACGGGATGGCGCCATGCATGCCAGACTACAGAGTTAGCATTAAGTCCTTCCCCCCCCCCCCCCCCACGGTATGGCGCCATGCATGCCAGACCACAGAGTTAGCATTATGTCCTTCCCCCCCCCCCCCCCCCCACGGGATGGCGCCAGGCATGCCAGGCTACAGAGTTAGCATTCTGTCCTTCCCCCCACGGGATGGCTCAACGCTTGCCAGACTACAGAGTTAGCATTACGTCCTTCCTCCCCCCCCCCCACGGGATGGCGCCATGCATGCCAGGCTACAGAGTTAGCATTACGTCCTTCCCCCCACGGGATGGCGCCATGCATGCCAGACTACAAAGTTAGCATTCCGTCCTTCCCCCCACGGGATGGCGCCATGCATGCCAGACTACAGAGTTTGCATTCCGTCCTCCCCCCCCCCCCACGGGATGGCGCCATGCACGCCAGGCTACAGAGTTAGCATTTCGCCGTTACCCCCACGGGATGGCGCCATGCATGCCAGGCTACAGAGTTAGCATTCCACCCTTCCCCCCACGGGATGGCGCCATGCATGCCAGACTACAGAGTTAGCATTCCGTCCTTCCCCCCACGGGATGGCGCCATGCATGCCAGGCTACAGAGTAAGCATTCCGTCCTCCCCCCCCCACGGGATGGCGCCATGCATGCCAGACTACAGAGTTAGCATTACGTCCTTCCCCCCACGGGATGGCGCCATGCATGCCAGACTACAGAGTTAGCATTCCGTCCTCCCCCCCACGGGATGGCGCCATGCATGCCAGGCTACAGAGTTAGCGTTCCGTCCTCCCCTTCCCCCATGGGATGGCTCAAAGCATGCCAGACTACAGAGTTAGCATTCCGTCCTCCCCCCCCCCCACGGGATGGCGCCATGCATGCCAGACTACAGAGTTAGTATTCCGTCCTTCCCCTTACGGGATGGCGCCATGCATGCCAGACTACAGAGTTAGCATTCCGTCCTACCCCCCCCCCCCATGGGATGGCTCAATGCATGCCACACTACAGAGTTAGCATTACGTCCCCCCCCCCTCCCACGGGATGGCGCCATGCATGCCACACTACAGAGTTAGCATTACGTCATTCCCCCCACGGGATGGCGCCATGCATGCCAGACTACAGAGTTAGCATTACGCCCCCCCCCCCACGGGATGGCTCAATGCATGCCAGACTACAGAGTTAGCATTACGTCCTTCCCCCCACGGGATGGCGCCATGCATGCCAGACTACAGAGTTAGCATTCCGTCCTTCCCCCCACGGGATGGCGCCATGCATGCCAGACTACACAGTTAGCATTCCGTCTTCCCCCCCCCCCCCGCCCCCATGGGATGGCTCAATGCATGCCAGACTACAGAGTTAGCATTACGCCCCCCCCCCCCCACGGGATGGCTCAATGCATGCCAGACTACAGAGTTAGCATTACGTCCTTCCCCCCACGGGATGGCGCCATGCATGCCAGACTACAGAGTTAGCATTCCGTCCTTCCCCCCACGGGATGGCGCCATGCATGCCAGACTACAGAGTTAGCATTCCGTCTTCCCCCCCCCCCCGCCCCCATGGGATGGCTCAATGCATGCCAGACTACAGAGTTAGCATTACGTCCTCCCCCCCCCCCCACGGGATGGCGCCATGCATGCCAGGCTACAGAGTTAGCATTCAGTCCCCCCCCCATGGGATGGCGCCATGCATTCCAGACTACAGAGTTAGCATTACGTCCTCCCCTCCCCCCCCCCCCCCCCCCCACGGGATGGCGCCATGCATGCCAGACTACAGAGTTAGCATTCCGTCCTTCCCCCCACGGGATGGCGCCATGCATGCCAGGCTACAGAGTTAGCATTCCGTCTCTCCCCCCCCCCCCCCGCCCATTGGATGGCTCAATGCATGCCAGACTACAGAGTTAGCATTACGTCCTTCCCCCCACGGGATGGCGCCATGCATGCCAGACTACAGAGTTAGCATTCCGTCCTTTCCCCCACGGGATGGCGCGATGCATGCCAGACTACAGAGTTAGCATTCCGTCTTCCCCCCCCCCTCGCCCCCATGGGATGGCTCAATGCATGCCAGACTACAGAGTTAGCATTACGTCCTCCCCCCCCCCCCCACGGGATGGCGCCATGCATGCCAGGCTACAGAGTTAGCATTCAGTCCTTCCCCCCCCCCCCCCCCCATGGGATGGCGCCATGCATTCCAGACTACAGAGTTAGCATTACGTCCTTTCCCCCCCCCCCCCCCCCCCCCACCCCCACGGGATGGCGCCATGCATGCCAGACTACAGAGTTAGCATTCCGTCCTTCCCCCCACGGGATGGCGCCATGCATGCCAGACTACAGAGTTAGTATTCCGTCCTTCCCCCCATGGGATGGCTCAATGCATGCCAGACTACAGAGTTAGCATTACGCCCCCCCCCCCCCACGGGATGGCGCCATGCATGCCAGACTACAGAGTTAGCATTAAGTCCTTCCCCCACGGTATGGCGCCATGCATGCCAGACTACAGAGTTAGCATTACGTCCTTCCCCCCCCCCCCCCACGGGATGGCGCCAGGCATGCCAGGCTACAGAGTTAGCATTCTGTCCTTCCCCCCACGGGATGGCTCAATGCTTGCCAGACTACAGAGTTAGCATTACGTCCTTCCTCCCCCCCCCCCCACGGGATGGCGCCATGCATGCCAGGCTACAGAGTTAGCATTCAGTCCTTCCCCCCCCCCCATGGGATGGCGCCATGCATGCCAGACTACAGAGTTAGCATTCCGCCCTTCCCCCCACGGGATGGCGCCATGCATGCCAGACTACAGAGTTAGCATTCCGTCCTTCCCCCCACGGGATGGCGCCATGCATTCCAGGCTACAGAGTAAGCATTCCGTCCTCCCCCCCCCCCACGGGATGGCGCCATGCATGCCAGACTACAGAGTTAGCATTACGTCCTTCCCCCCACGGGATGGCGCCATGCATGCCAGACTACAGAGTTAGCATTCCGTCCTCCCCCCCCCCACGGGATGGCGCCATGCATGCCAGGCTACAGAGTTAGCGTTCCGTCCTCCCCTTCCCCCATGGGATGGCTCAAAGCATGCCAGACTACAGAGTTAGCATTCCGTCCTCCCCCCCCCCCCCCCCCACGGGATGGCGCCATGCATGCCAGACTACAGAGTTAGTATTCCGTCCTTCCCCTTACGGGATGGCGCCATGCATGCCAGACTACAGAGTTAGCATTCCGTCCTACCCTCCCCCCCCCCATGGGATGGCTCAATGCATGCCACACTACAGAGTTAGCATTACGTCCCCCCCCCCACGGGATGGCGCCATGCATGCCACACTACAGAGTTAGCATTACGTCATTCCCCCCACGGGATGGCGCCATGCATGCCAGACTACAGAGTTAGCATTACGCACCCCCCCACGGGATGGCTCAATGCATGCCAGACTACAGAGTTAGCATTACGTCCTTCCCCCCACGGGATGGCGCCATGCATGCCAGACTACAGAGTTAGCATTCCGTCCTTCCCCCACGGGATGGCGCCATGCATGCCAGACTACAGAGTTAGCATTCCGTCTTCCCCCCCCCCCGCCCCCATGGGATGGCTCAATGCATGCCAGACTACAGAGTTAGCATTACGCCCCACCCCCCACGGGATGGCTCAATGCATGCCAGACTACAGAGTTAGCATTACGTCCTTCCCCCCACGGGATGGCGCCATGCATGCCAGACTACAGAGTTAGCATTCCGTCCTTCCCCCCACGGGATGGCGCCATGCATGCCAGACTACAGAGTTAGCATTCCGTCTTCCCCCCCCCCCCCGCCCCCATGTGATGGCTCAATGCATGCCAGACTACAGAGTTAGCATTACGTCCTCCCCCCCCCCCCCACGGGATGGCGCCATGCATGCCAGGCTACAGAGTTAGCATTCAGTCCCCCCCCCCCCCCCCATGGGATGGCGCCATGCATTCCAGACTACAGAGTTAGCATTACGTCCTCCCCTCCCCCCCCCCCCACGGGATGGCGCCATGCATGCCAGACTACAGAGTTAGCATTCCGTCCTTCCCCCCACGGGATGGCGCCATGCATGCCAGACTACAGAGTTAGTATTCCGTCCTTCCCCCCATGAGATGGCTCAATGCATGCCAGACTACAGAGTTAGCATTACGCCCCTCCCCCCCCCCCCCCCACGGGATGGCGCCATGCATGCCAGACTACAGAGTTAGCATTACGTCCTTCCCCCCACGGGATGGCGCCATGCATGCCAGACTACAGAGTTAGCATTACGTCCTTCCCCCCCCCCCCCCCCCCCCCCCACGGGATGGCGCCAGGCATGCCAGGCTACAGAGTTAGCATTCCGTCCTTCCCCCCACGGGATGGCTCAATGCATGCCAGACTACAGAGTTAGCATTACGTCCTCCCCCCCCCCCCCCATGGGATGACGCCATGCATGCCAGACTACAGAGTTAGCATTACGTCCTTCCCCCCCCCCCATGGGATGACGCCATGCATGCCAGACTACAGAGTTAGCATTCTGTCCTCCCCCCCCCCCCACGGGATGGCTCAATGCATGCCAGGCTACAGAGTTAGCATTCCGTCCTCTTCCCCCCCCCCATGGGATGGCGCCATGCATGCCAGGCTGCAGAGTTAGCATTACGTCCTTCCCCCCCCCCCCCACCATGGGATGGCTCAATGCATTCCAGACTACAGAGTTAGCATTACGTCCTCCCCCCCCCCCCAATGGGATGGCTCAATGCATGCCAGACTACAGAGTTACCATTCCGTCCTCCCCCCCCCTCCCCCTCATGGGATGGCTCAATGCATGCCAGGCTACAGAGTTAGCATTACGTCCTCCCCCCCCCCCCCACGGGATGGTGCCATGCATGCCAGACTACAGAGTTAGCATTAAGCCCCCCCCCCCCGCCTCATGGGATGGCTCAATGCATGCCAGACTACAGAGTTAGCATTACGTCCTTCCACCCACGGGCTGCGGTCACACACTGGTGGAATGGCTTTTCCAGACCCATCATAAACTATCTGGACATTTGAAGGGAAACTAAATCGGAAAGACAACTTTTCACAAACATCAGAAGGAGACGATTTTCATTTCGTGGCCACATTTTGAGAGGACACAAACGGGAAAGTTGTGACAGCTGGAAATAATTGTGGAAATAGAGATGGTGGAAGACAGCGAGGGAAAATTATTGACAGTCTTGTGCCTTGGCATAGAAAGGAGTCCACACAAGAACTGATCCATGTCGATAGGGATCGGAAGAAGTGTAGAAGCATGATCGTCTTCTCCAGTCGGCAATGCAGTTGATGATAATAATTATAACGATGATGATGTTTGTGATAAAGAAATCATTTCTGGGTTTTTGGAAGACAAAGTCACACATATAACAGTCACACATATATAACACATACATATAACAGTCACACATATATAACAGTAACACATATGTAACAGTCGAATATATAACAGTAACATATATAACAGCCACACATATATAACACATACATATAACAGTCACACACATATAACACTCACATATAACAGCCACACACATATAACACTCACATATAACAGCCACACATATATAACACATACATATAACAGTCACACATATATATCACATACCTATAACAGTCACACATATATATCACATACATATAACAGTCATACATATATAACACATACATATAACAGTCATACATATATATCACATACATATAACAGTCACACATATATAACACATACATATAACAGTCACACATATATATCACATACATGTAACAGTCACATATATATAACATATACATATAACAGTCATACATATATAACACATACATATAACAGTCATACATATATAACAGTCACACATATATAACACATACATATAACAGTCACACATATATATCACATACATATAACAGTCACACATATATATCACATACATATAACAGTCACACATATATAACACATACATATAACAGTCATACATATATAACAGTCACACATATATAACAGTCACACATATATAACAGTCACACATGTATAACACATACATATAACAGTCACACATATATAACAGTCACACATATATAACACATACATATAACAGCCACACATACATATAACAGCCACACATATATAACAGTCATACATATATAACACATACATATAACAGTCATACATATATAACACATACATATAACAGTAACATATATAACAGCCACATATATATAACACATACATATAACAGTCAGACATATATATGACATACATATAACAGTCACACACATATAACAGTCACACATATATAACAGCCACACATTTATAACACATACATATAACAGTCACACTTATATAACACATACATATAACAGTAACATATATAACAGCCACATATATATAACACATACATATAACAGTCACACATATATATCACATACATATAACAGTCACACATATATAACACATACATATAACAGTCATACATATATAACAGTCACACATATATAACAGTCACACATATATAACAGCCACACATATATAACGTATACATATAACAGTCACACATATATAACACATACATATAACAGTCACACATATATAACACATACATATAACAGTCACACACATATAACAGTCACACATATATAACACATACATATAACAGCCACACATATATAACACATACATATAACAGTCACACATATATAACACATACATATAACAGTCACACATATATATCACATACATATAACAGTCACGCATATATAACACATACATATAACAGTCACACATATATAACACATACATATAACAGTCACACATATATAACACATACATATAACAGTCACACATATATAACACATACATATAACAGTCACACATATATAACACATACATATAACAGTCACACATCTATAACACATACATATAACAGTCACACATATATATCAGTCACACATATATAACACATACATATAACAGTCACACATATATAGCACATACATATAACAGTCACACATATATAACACATATATATATAACAGTCACACATATATATCAGTCACACATATATAACACATACATATAACAGTCACACATATAACACCCACACACATATAATACATACATATAACAATCACACATATATATCAGTTACATATATATAAAACAGTCACACATATATAACAGTCATACATATAACAGTCACACATATATAACAGTTACACATATAACAGCCACACACATATAACACATACATATAACAGTCACACATATATATCAGTCACACATATATAACAGTCACACATCTATAACAGTCACACATATATAACAGTCACACATATATAAGTCACACATATATAACAGTCACACATATATAACAGTCACACATATATAACAGTCACACATATATAACAGTCACACATATATAACAGCCACACATATATAACACATACATATAACAGTCACACATATATATCACATACATATAACAGCCACACATATATAACAGCCACACATATATAACACATACATATAACAGCCACACATATATAACACATACATATAACAGTCACACATATATATCACATACATATAACAGCCACACATATATAACAGCCACACATATATAACACATACATATAACAGCCACACATATATAACACATACGTATAACAGTCACACATATATAACACATACATATAAGTCACACATATATATCACATACATATAACAGCCACACATATATAACAGCCACACATATATAACACATACATATAACAGCCACCAATATATAACACATACATATAACAGTCACACATATATAACACATACGTATAACAGTCACACATATATATCACATACATATAACAGCCACACATATATAACAGTCACACATATGTAACACATACATATAACAGCCACACATGTATATCACATACATATAAAAGCCACACATATATAACACATACGTATAACAGTCACACATATATAACACATACGTATAACAGCCACACATATATAACACATACATATAACAGCCACACATATATAACACATACATATAACAGTCACACATATATAACACATACGTATAACAGTCACACATATATAACACATACATATAACAGTCACACATATATATCACATACATATAACAGCCACACATATATAACAGCCACACATATATAACACATACATATAACAGCCACACATATATAAAACATACTTATAACAGCCACACATATATATCACATACATATAACAGCCATACATATATAACACATACATATAACAGTCACACATGTATATCACATACATATAACAGCCACACATATATAACAGCCACACATATATAACACATACATATAACAGTCACACATATATATCACATACATATAACAGTCACACATATATAACACATACATATAACAGTCACACATATATATCACATAAATATAACAGCCACACATATATAACAGCCACACATATATAACACATACATATAACAGTCACACATATATATCACATACATATAACAGCCACACATATATAACACATACATATAACAGTCACACATATATAACACATACATATGACAGTCACACATATATATTACATACATATAACAGCCACACATATATAACAGCCACACATATATAACACATACATATAACAGCCACACATATATAACACATACATATAACAGTCACACATATATATCACATACATATAACAGCCACACATATATAACAGCCACACATATATAACACATACATATAACAGCCACACATATATAACACATACGTATAACAGTCACATATATATAACACTAACATATAACAGTCACACATATATATCACATACATATAACAGCCACACATATATAACAGACACACATATATAACACATACATATAACAGCCACACATATATAACACATACATATAACAGTCACACATATATCACATACGTATAACAGTCACACATATATAACACATACATATAACAGTCACACATATATCACATACATATAACAGCCACACATATATAACAGCCACACATATATAACACATACATATAACAGCCACACATATATAACACATACTTATAACAGCCACACATATATATCACATACATATAACAGCCATACATATACAACACATACATATAACAGTCACAGATGTATATCACATACATATAACAGCCACACATATATAACAGCCACACATATAAAACACATACATATAACAGTCACACATGTATATCGCATACATATAACAGTCACACATATATAACACATACATATAACAGTCACACATATATATCACATACATATAACAGCCACACATATATAACAGCCACACATATATAACACATACATATAACAGCCACACATATATAACACATACATATAACAGTCACACATATATATCACATACATATAACAGCCACACATATATAACACATACATATAACAGTCACACATATATATCACATACATATAACAGTCACACATATATAATACATACATATAACAGTCACACATAAATAACACATACATATAACAGTCACACATATATATCACATACATATAACAGCCACACATAAATAACAGCCACACATATATAACACATACATATAACAGTCACATATATATATCACATACATATAACAGTCACACATATATAATACATACATATAACAGTCACACATATATATCACATACATATAACAGACACACATATATAAAACATACGTATAACAGTCACACATATATAACACATACATATAACAGTCACACATATATATATATATCACATACATATAACAGCCACACATATATAATACATACATATAACAGTCACACATATATAACACATACATATAACAGTCACACATATATATCACATACATATAACAGCCACACATATATAACACATACATATAATAGCCACACATATACAACACATACATATAACATCCACACATATATAACACATACATATATATCAGTCACATTTATATAACAGTCATACATATAACAGTCACACATATATAACAGTCACACATATAACAGCCACACACATATAACACATACATATAACAGTCACACATATATATCAGTCACACATATATAACAGTCACACATATATAACAGTCACACATATATAACAGTCACACATATATAAGTCACACATATATAACAGTCACACATATATAACAGTCACACATATATAACAGTCACACATATATAACAGTCACACATATATAACAGCCACACATATATAACACATACATATAACAGTCACACATATATATCACATACATATAACAGTCACAAATATATAATACATACATATAACTGTCACACATAAATAACACATACATATAACTGTTACACATATATATCACATACATATAACAGCCACTCATATATAACAGCCACACATATATAACACATACATATAACAGTCACACATATATATCACATACATATAACAGTCACACATATATAATACATACATATAACAGTCACACATATATATCACATACATATAACAGACACACATATATAACACATACATATAACAGGCACACATATATAACACATACATATAACAGTCACACATATATATATCACATACATATAACAGCCACACATATATAACACATACATATAACAGTCACACATATATAACACATAGATATAACAGTCACACATATAAATCTCATACATATAACAGCCACACATATATAACACATACATATAATAGCCACACATATACAACACATACATATAACCTCCACACATATATAACACATACATATATATCAGTCACATATATATAACAGTCACACATATATAACAGTCATACATATAACAGTCACACATATAACAGCCACACACAAATAACACATACATATAACAGTCACACATATATATCAGTCACACATATATAACAGTCACACATATATAACAGTCACACATATATAAGTCACACATATATAACAGTCACACATTTATAACAGTCACACATATATAACAGTCACACATATATATCAGTCACACATATATATCAGTCACACATATATATCAGTCACACATATATAACAGTCATACATATATATCAGTCACACATATATAACACATACATATAACAGCCACACACAAATAACACATACATATAACAGCCACACACAAATAACACATACATATAACAGTCACACATATATAACAGTCACACATATATATCAGTCATACATATATAACAGTCACACATATATAACAGTCACACATATATAACACATACATATAACAGTCATACATATATAACACATACATATAACAGTCACACATATATATCACATACATATAACAGCCACACATATATAACAGCCACACATATATAACACATACATATAACAGTCACACATATATAAGTCACACATATATAACAGTCACACATATATAACAGTCATACATATATAACAGTCACACATATATAACAGTCATACATATATAACAGTCACACATATATAACAGTCACACATATATAACAGTCACACATATATAAGTCACACATATATAACAGTCACACATATATAACAGTCACACATATATAACAGTCACACATATATAACAGCCACACATATATAACACATACATATAACAGTCACACATATATATCACATACATATAACAGCCACACATATATAACAGTCACACATATATAACACATACATATAACAGCCACACATATATAGCACATACATATAACAGTCACACATATATATCACATACATATAACAGCCACACATATATAACAGCCATACATATATAACACATACATATAACAGCCAAACATATATAACACATACGTATAACAGTCACATATATATAACACATACATATAACAGTCACACATATATATCACATACATATAACAGCCACACATATATAACAGCCACACATATATAACACATATATATAACAGCCACACATATATAACACATACATATAACAGTCACACATATATAACACATACGTATAACAGTCACACATATATAACACATACATATAACAGTCACACATATATCACATACATATACCAGCCACACATATATAACAGCCACACATATATAACACATACATATAACAGCCACACATATATAACACATACTTATAACAGCCACACATATATATCACATACATATAAAAGCCATACATATACAACACATACATATAACAGTCACAGATGTATATCACATACATATAACAGCCACACATATATAACAGCCACACATATAAAACACATACATATAACAGTCACACATGTATATCACATACATATAACAGCCACACATATATAACAGCCACACATATATAACACATACATATAACAGTCACACATATATAACACATACATATAACAGTCACACATATATAACACATACATATAACAGTCACACATATATAACACATACATATAACAGTCACACATATATAACACATACATATAACAGTCACACATATATATCACATACATATAACAGCCACACATATATAACAGCCACACATATATAACACATACATATAACAGCCACACATATATAACACATACATATAACAGTCACACATATATATCACATACATATAACAGCCACATATATATAACACATACATATAACAGTCACACATATATATCACATACATATAACAGTCACACATATATAATACATACATATAACAGTCACACATAAATAACACACACATATAACAGTCACACATATATATCACATACATATAACAGCCACTCATATATAACAGCCACACATATATAACACATACACATAACAGTCACACATATATAATACATACATATAACAGTCACACATATATATCACATACATATAACAGACACACATATATAACACATAATATAACAGTCACACATATATATCACATACATATAACAGCCACACATATATAACACATACATATAATAGCCACACATATACAACACATACAAATAACATCTACACATATATAACACATACATATATATCAGTCACATTTATATAACAGTCACACATATATAACAGTCATACATATAACAGTCACACATATAACAGTCACACATATATAACAGTCATACATATAACAGTAACACATATATATCAGTCACACATATATATCAGTCACACATATATAACAGTCATACATATAACAGCCACACATATATAACAGTCACACATATATATCAGTCACACATATATATCAGTCACACATATATATCAGTCACAAATATATAACAGTCATACATATATATCAGTCACACATATATATCAGTCACACATATATATCAGTCACACATATATATCAGTCACACATATATATCAGTCACACATATATAACAGTCATACATATAACAGTCACACATATATAACAGTCACAAATATATATATCAGTCACACATATATATCAGTCACACATATATAACAGTCATACATATAACAGCCACACATATAACACATACATATAACAGTCACACATATATATTAGTCACACATATATAACAGTCACACATATATAACAGTCACACATATATAACAGTCACACATATATAACAGTCACACATACATATAACAGTCACACATGTATAACACATACATATATAACAGTCACACATACATATAACAGTCACACATATATAACACATACATATATAACAGTCACACATACATATAACAGTCACACATATATAAGTCACACAAATATAACAGTCACACATATATATCAGTCACACATATATAACAGTCATACATATAACAGTCACACATATATAACAGTCACACATATATATCAGTCACACATATATAACAGTCACACATATATAACACATACATATATAACAGTCACACATACATATAACAGTCACACATGTATAACACATACATATATAACAGTCACACATACATATAACAGTCACACATGTATAACACATACATATATAACAGTCACACATACATATAACAGTCACACATATATAAGTCACACATATATAACAGTCACACATATATAAGTCACACATATATAACAGTCACACATATATAACAGTCAAAAATACATATAACAGTCACACATATATAAGTCACACATATATATAACAGTCACACATATATAACAGTCACACATACATATAACAGTAACACATATATAACAGTCACACATATATAACACATACATATAACAGCCACACATATATAACAGTCACACATATATAACACATACATATAACAGTCACACATATATAACACATACATATAACAGTCACACATATATATCACATACATATAACAGTCACACATATATAACACATACGTATAACAGTCACACATATATAACAGTCACACATATATAACACATACGTATAACAGTAACACATATATAACAGTCACACATATATAACACATACGTATAACAGTCACACATATATAACAGTCACACATATATAACACATACATATAACAGTAACACATATATAACACATACATATAACAGTCACACATATATAACACATACGTATAACAGTAACACATATATAACACATACATATAACAGTCACACATATATAACAGTCACATATATATAACACATACGTATAACAGTAACACATATATAACAGTCACACATATATAACACATACGTATAATAGTAACACATATATAACACATACGTATAACAGTCACACATATATAACACATACATATAACAGTAACACATATATAACACATACGTATAACAGCAACACATATATAACAGACACACATATATAACACATACGTATAACAGCCAGCCATATATAACACATACATATAACAGTCACACATATATATCACATACATATAACAGCCACACATATATAACAGCCACACATATATAACACATACATATTACAGCCACACATATATAACACATACATATAACAGTCACACATATATATCACATTCATATAACAGCCACACATATATAACAGACACACATATATAACACATACATATAACAGCCACACATATATAACATATACGTATAACAGTCACATATATATAACACATACATATAACAGTCACACATATATATCACATACATATAACAGCCACACATATATAACAGCCACACATATAAAACACATACATATAACAGCCACACATATATAACACATACATATAACAGTCACACATATATAACACATACGTATAACAGTCACACATATATAACCCATACATATAACAGTCACACATGTATATCACATACATATAACAGCCACACATATATAACAGCCACACATATAAAACACATACATATAACAGTCACACATGTATATCACATACATATAACAGTCACACATATAAAACACATACATATAACAGTCACACATATATATCACATACATATAACAGCCACACATATATAACAGATACACATATATAACACATACATATAACAGCCATACATATATAACACATACATATAACAGCCAAACATATATAACACATACGTATAACAGTCACATATATATAACACATACATATAACAGTCACACATATATATCACATACATATAACAGCCACACATATATAACAGCCACACATATATAACACATATATATAACAGCCACACATATATAACACATACATATAACAGTCACACATATATAGCACATACGTATAACAGTCACACATATATAACACATACATATAACAGTCACACATATATCACATACATATACCAGCCACACATATATAACAGCCACACATATATAACACATACATATAACAGCCACACATATATAACACATACTTATAACAGCCACACATATATATCACATACATATAAAAGCCATACATATACAACACATACATATAACAGTCACAGATGTATATCACATACATATAACAGCCACACATATATAACAGCCACACATATAAAACACATACATATAACAGTCACACATGTATATCACATACATATAACAGCCACACATATATAACAGCCACACATATATAACACATACATATAACAGTCACACATATATAACACATACATATAACAGTCACACATATATAACACATACATATAACAGTCACACATATATAACACATACATATAACAGTCACACATATATAACACATACATATAACAGTCACACATATATATCACATACATATAACAGCCACACATATATAACAGCCACACATATATAACACATACATATAACAGCCACACATATATAACACATACATATAACAGTCACACATATATATCACATACATATAACAGCCACATATATATAACACATACATATAACAGTCACACATATATATCACATACATATAACAGTCACACATATATAATACATACATATAACAGTCACACATAAATAACACACACATATAACAGTCACACATATATATCACATACATATAACAGCCACTCATATATAACAGCCACACATATATAACACATACATATAACAGTCACACATATATAATACATACATATAACAGTCACACATATATATCACATACATATAACAGACACACATATATAACACATAATATAACAGTCACACATATATATCACATACATATAACAGCCACACATATATAACACATACATATAATAGCCACACATATACAACACATACAAATAACATCCACACATATATAACACATACATATATATCAGTCACATTTATATAACAGTCACACATATATAACAGTCATACATATAACAGTCACACATATAACAGTCACACATATATAACAGTCATACATATAACAGTAACACATATATATCAGTCACACATATATATCAGTCACACATATATAACAGTCATACATATAACAGCCACACATATATAACAGTCACACATATATATCAGTCACACATATATATCAGTCACACATATATATCAGTCACAAATATATAACAGTCATACATATATATCAGTCACACATATATATCAGTCACACATATATATCAGTCACACATATATATCAGTCACACATATATATCAGTCACACATATATAACAGTCATACATATAACAGTCACACATATATAACAGTCACAAATATATATATCAGTCACACATATATATCAGTCACACATATATAACAGTCATACATATAACAGCCACACATATAACACATACATATAACAGTCACACATATATATTAGTCACACATATATAACAGTCACACATATATAACAGTCACACATATATAACAGTCACACATATATAACAGTCACACATACATATAACAGTCACACATGTATAACACATACATATATAACAATCACACATACATATAACAGTCACACATATATAACACATACATATATAACAGTCACACATACATATAACAGTCACACATATATAAGTCACACAAATATAACAGTCACACATATATATCAGTCACACATATATAACAGTCATACATATAACAGTCACACATATATAACAGTCACACATATATATCAGTCACACATATATAACAGTCACACATATATAACACATACATATATAACAGTCACACATACATATAACAGTCACACATGTATAACACATACATATATAACAGTCACACATACATATAACAGTCACACATGTATAACACATACATATATAACAGTCACACATACATATAACAGTCACACATATATAAGTCACACATATATAACAGTCACACATATATAAGTCACACATATATAACAGTCACACATATATAACAGTCAAAAATACATATAACAGTCACACATATATAAGTCACACATATATATAACAGTCACACATATATAACAGTCACACATACATATAACAGTAACACATATATAACAGTCACACATATATAACACATACATATAACAGCCACACATATATAACAGTCACACATATATAACACATACATATAACAGTCACACATATATAACACATACATATAACAGTCACACATATATATCACATACATATAACAGTCACACATATATAACACATACGTATAACAGTCACACATATATAACAGTCACACATATATAACACATACGTATAACAGTAACACATATATAACAGTCACACATATATAACACATACGTATAACAGTCACACATATATAACAGTCACACATATATAACACATACATATAACAGTAACACATATATAACACATACATATAACAGTCACACATATATAACACATACGTATAACAGTAACACATATATAACACATACATATAACAGTCACACATATATAACAGTCACATATATATAACACATACGTATAACAGTAACACATATATAACAGTCACACATATATAACACATACGTATAATAGTAACACATATATAACACATACGTATAACAGTCACACATATATAACACATACATATAACAGTAACACATATATAACACATACGTATAACAGCAACACATATATAACAGACACACATATATAACACATACGTATAACAGCCAGCCATATATAACACATACATATAACAGTCACACATATATATCACATACATATAACAGCCACACATATATAACAGCCACACATATATAACACATACATATTACAGCCACACATATATAACACATACATATAACAGTCACACATATATATCACATTCATATAACAGCCACACATATATAACAGACACACATATATAACACATACATATAACAGCCACACATATATAACATATACGTATAACAGTCACATATATATAACACATACATATAACAGTCACACATATATATCACATACATATAACAGCCACACATATATAACAGCCACACATATAAAACACATACATATAACAGCCACACATATATAACACATACATATAACAGTCACACATATATAACACATACGTATAACAGTCACACATATATAACCCATACATATAACAGTCACACATGTGTATCACATACATATAACAGCCACATATATATAACACATACATATAATAGCCACACATATACAACACATACAAATAACATCCACACATATATAACACATACATATATATCAGTCACATTTATATAACAGTCACACATATATAACAGTCATACATATAACAGTCACACATATAACAGTCACACATATATAACAGTCATACATATAACAGTAACACATATATATCAGTCACACATATATATCAGTCACACATATATAACAGTCATACATATAACAGCCACACATATATAACAGTCACACATATATATCAGTCACACATATATATCAGTCACACATATATATCAGTCACACATATATAACAGTCATACATATATATCAGTCACACATATATATCAGTCACACATATATATCAGTCACACATATATATCAGTCACACATATATATCAGTCACACATATATAACAGTCACACATATATAACAGTCACACATATATAACAGTCACACATATATAACAGTCACACATATATAAGTCACACATATATAACAGTCACACATATATAACAGTCACACATACATATAACAGTCACACATGTATAACACATACATATATAACAGTCACACATACATATAACAGTCACACATATATAACACATACATATATAACAGTCACACATACATATAACAGTCACACATATATAAGTCACACAAATATAACAGTCACACATATATATCAGTCACACATATATAACAGTCATACATATAACAGTCACACATATATAACAGTCACACATATATATCAGTCACACATATATAACAGTCACACATATATAACACATACATATATAACAGTCACACATACATATAACAGTCACACATGTATAACACATACATATATAACAGTCACACATACATATAACAGTCACACATGTATAACACATACATATATAACAGTCACACATACATATAACAGTCACACATATATAAGTCACACATATATAACAGTCACACATATATAAGTCACACATATATAACAGTCACACATATATAACAGTCACACATACATATAACAGTCACACATATATATAACAGTCACACATACATATAACAGTAACACATATATAACAGTCACACATATATAACACATACGTATAACAGCCACACATATATAACAGTCACACATATATAACACATACATATAACAGTCACACATATATATCACATACATATAACAGTCACACATAAATAACACATACGTATAACAGTCACACATATATAACAGTCACACATATATAACACATACGTATAACAGTAACACATATATAACAGTCACACATATATAACACATACGTATAACAGTCACACATATATAACAGTCACACATATATAACACATACATATAACAGTAACACATATATAACACATACATATAACAGTCACACATATATAACACATACGTATAACAGTAACACATATATAACACATACATATAACAGTCACACATATATAACAGTCACACATATATAACACATACATATAACAGTCACACATATATATCACATACATATAACAGTCACACATATATAACACATACGTATAACAGTCACACATATATAACAGTCACACATATATAACACATACGTATAACAGTAACACATATATAACAGTCACACATATATAACACATACGTATAACAGTCACACATATATAACAGTCACACATATATAACACATACATATAACAGTAACACATATATAACACATACATATAACAGTCACACATATATAACACATACGTATAACAGTAACACATATATAACACATACATATAACAGTCACACATATATAACAGTCACACATATATAACACATACGTATAACAGTAACACATATATAACAGTCACACATATATAACACATACGTATAATAGTAACACATATATAACACATACGTATAACAGTCACACATATATAACACATACGTATAACAGTAACACATATATAACACATACGTATAACAGTAACACATATATAACACATACGTATAACAGTCACACATATATAACACATACGTATAACAGTCACACATATATAACACATACATATAACAGTAACACATATATAACACATACGTATAACAGTCACACATATATAACACATACGTATAACAGTAACACATATATAACACATACGTATAACAGCAACACATATATAACAGTCACACATATATAACACATACGTATAACAGTAACACATATATAACAGTCACACATATATAACACATACGTATAACAGCCACACATATATAACACATACATATAACAGTCACACATATATATCACATACATATAACAGCCACACATATATAACACATACATATTACAGCCACACATATATAACACATACATATAACAGTCACACATATATATCACATTCATATAACAGCCACACATATATAACAGACACACATATATAACACATACATATAACAGCCACACATATATAACACATACGTATAACAGTCACATATATATAACACATACATATAACAGTCACACATATATATCACATACATATAACAGCCACACATATATAACAGCCACACATATATAACACATAAATATAACAGCCACACATATATAACACATACATATAACAGTCACACATATATAACACATACGTATAACAGTCACACATATATAACCCATACATATAACAGTCACACATGTATATCACATACATATAACAGCCACACATATATAACAGCCACACATATAAAACACATACATATAACAGTCACACATGTATATCACATACATATAACAGTCACACATATAAAACACATACATATAACAGTCACACATATATATCACATACATATAACAGCCACACATATATAACAGATACACATATATAACACATACATATAACAGCCACATATATATAACACATACATATAACAGTCACACATATATATCACATACATATAACAGCCACACATATATAACACATACATATAATAGTCACACATATATATCACATACATATAACAGTCACACATATATAATACATACATATTACAGTCACACATATGTAACACATACATATAACAGTCACACATATATACCACATACATATAACAGCCACTCATATATAACAGCCACACATACATAACACATACATATAACAGTCACACATATATATCACATACATATAACAGTCACACATACATATAACAGTCACACATATATATCACATACATATAACAGCCACTCATATATAACAGCCACACATATATAACACATACACATAACAGTCAGACATATATATCACATACATATAACAGTCACACATATATAATACATACATATAACAGTCACACATATATATCACATACATATAACAGACACACATATATAACACATACGTATAACAGTCACACATATATAACACATACATATAACAGTCACACATATATATATATATCACATACATATAACAGCCACACATATATAACACATACATATAACAGTCACACATATATAACACATACATATAACAGTCACACATATATATCACATACATATAACAGCCACACATATATAACACATACATATAATAGCCACACTTATACAACACATACATATAACATCCACACATATATAACACATACATATATATCAGTCACATTTATATAACAGTCACACATATATAACAGTCATACATATAACTGTCACACATATATAACAGTCACACATATAACAGCCACACACATATAACACATACATATAACAGTCACACATATATAACAGTCACACATATATATCAGTCACACATATATAACAGTCACACATATATATCAGTCACACATATATAACAGTCACACATATATAACAGTCACACATATATAACAGTCACACATATATAAGTCACACATATATAACAGTCACACATATATAAGTCACACATATATAACAGTCACACATATATAAGTCACACATATATAACAGTAACACATATATAACAGTCACTCATATATAACAACCACACATATATAACACATACATATAACAGTCACACATATATATCACATACATATAACAGTCACACATATATATCACATACATATAACAGCCACACATATATAACAGCCACACATATATAACACATACATATAACAGCCACACATATATAACACATACATATAACAGCCACACATATATATCACATACATATAACAGTCACACATATATATCACATACATATAACAGCCACACATATATATCACATACATATAATAGCCACACATATATATCACATACATATAACAGCCACACATATATAACACATACATATAACAGTCACACATATATAACAGCCACACATATATAACACATACATATAACAGCCACACATATGTAACAGCCACACATATATAACACATACATATAACAGTCACACATCTAAAACAGCCACACATATATAACACATACATATAACAGTCACACATATATATCACATACATATAACAGCCACACATATATAACAGCCACACATATATAACACATACATATTACAGCCACACATATATAACACATACATATAACAGTCACACATAAATATCACATTCATATAACAGCCACACATATATAACAGACACACATATATAACATATACATATAACAGCCACACATATATAACACATACGTATAACAGTCACATATATATAACACATACATATAACAGTCACACATATATATCACATACATATAACAGCCACACATATATAACAGCCACACATATATAACACATACATATAACAGCCACACATATATAACACATACATATAACAGTCACACATATATAACACATACGTATAACAGTCACACATATATAACCCATACATATAATAGTCACACATGTATATCACATACATATAACAGCCACACATATATAACAGCCACACATATAAAACACATACATATAACAGTCACACATATATATCACATACATATAACAGCCACACATATATAACAGCCACACATATATAACACATACATATAACAGCCACACATATATAACACACATACATATAACAGTCACACATATATATCACATACATATAACAGCCACACATATATAACACATACATATAATAGTCACACATATATATCACATACATATAACAGTCACACATATATAATACATACATATAACAGTCACACATATATAACACATACATATAACAGTCACACATATATACCACATACATATAACAGCCACTCATATATAACAGCCACACATACATAACACATACATATAACAGTCACACATATATATCACATACACATAACAGTCACACATATATATCACATACATATAACAGTCACACATATATATCACATACATATAACAGGCACACATATATAACAGCCACACATATATATTAGTCACACATATATAACAGTCACACATATATAACACATACATATAACAGTCACACATATATAACACATACATATAACAGTCACACATATATATCACACACATATAACAGTCACACATATATAACACATACGTATAACAGTCACACATATATAACACATACGTATAACAGTCACACATATATAACAGTCACACATATATTAAACATACGTATAACAGTAACACATATATAACAGTCACACATATATAACAGTCACACATATATAACACATACGTATAACAGTAACACATATATAACACATACATATAACAGTCACACATATATAACAGTCACACATATATAACACATACGTATAACAGTAACACATATATAACAGTCACACATATATAACACATACGTATAATAGTAACACATATATAACACATACGTATAACAGTCACACATATATAACACATACGTATAACAATAACACATATATAACACATACGCATAACAGTAACACATATATAACAGTCACACATATATAACACATACGTATAACAGTAACACATATATAACACATACGTATAACAGTAACACATATATAACACATACGTATAACAGTCACACATATATAACACATACGTATAACAGTAACACATATATAACACATACGTATAACAGTCACACATATATAACACATACATATAACAGTAACACATATATAACACATACGTATAACAGTCACACATATATAACACATACGTATAACAGTAACACATATATAACACATACGTATAACAGTAACACATATATAACAGTCACACATATATAACACATACGTATAACAGTAACACATATATAACAGTCACACATATATAACACATACGTATAACAGCCACACATATATAACACATACATATAACAGTCACACATATATATCACATACATATAACAGCCACACATATATAACAGCCACACATATATAACACATACATATAACAGTCACACATATATATCACATACATATAACAGTCACACATATATATCACATACATATAACAGCCACACATATATAACAGCCACACATATATAACACATACATATAACAGCCACACATATATAACACATACATATAACAGCCACACATATATATCACATACATATAACAGTCACACATATATATCACATACATATAACAGCCACACATATATATCACATACATATAATAGCCACACATATATATCACATACATATAACAGCCACACATATATAACACATACATATAACAGTCACACATATATAACAGCCACACATATATAACACATACATATAACAGCCACACATATGTAACAGCCACACATATATAACACATACATATAACAGTCACACATCTAAAACAGCCACACATATATAACACATACATATAACAGTCACACATATATATCACATACATATAACAGCCACACATATATAACAGCCACACATATATAACACATACATATTACAGCCACACATATATAACACATACATATAACAGTCACACATAAATATCACATTCATATAACAGCCACACATATATAACAGACACACATATATAACATATACATATAACAGCCACACATATATAACACATACGTATAACAGTCACATATATATAACACATACATATAACAGTCACACATATATATCACATACATATAACAGCCACACATATATAACAGCCACACATATATAACACATACATATAACAGCCACACATATATAACACATACATATAACAGTCACACATATATAACACATACGTATAACAGTCACACATATATAACCCATACATATAATAGTCACACATGTATATCACATACATATAACAGCCACACATATATAACAGCCACACATATAAAACACATACATATAACAGTCACACATATATATCACATACATATAACAGCCACACATATATAACAGCCACACATATATAACACATACATATAACAGCCACACATATATAACACACATACATATAACAGTCACACATATATATCACATACATATAACAGCCACACATATATAACACATACATATAATAGTCACACATATATATCACATACATATAACAGTCACACATATATAATACATACATATAACAGTCACACATATATAACACATACATATAACAGTCACACATATATACCACATACATATAACAGCCACTCATATATAACAGCCACACATACATAACACATACATATAACAGTCACACATATATATCACATACACATAACAGTCACACATATATATCACATACATATAACAGTCACACATATATATCACATACATATAACAGGCACACATATATAACAGCCACACATATATATTAGTCACACATATATAACAGTCACACATATATAACACATACATATAACAGTCACACATATATAACACATACATATAACAGTCACACATATATATCACATACATATAACAGTCACACATATATAACACATACGTATAACAGTCACACATATATAACACATACGTATAACAGTCACACATATATAACAGTCACACATATATTAAACATACGTATAACAGTAACACATATATAACAGTCACACATATATAACAGTCACACATATATAACACATACGTATAACAGTAACACATATATAACACATACATATAACAGTCACACATATATAACAGTCACACATATATAACACATACGTATAACAGTAACACATATATAACAGTCACACATATATAACACATACGTATAATAGTAACACATATATAACACATACGTATAACAGTCACACATATATAACACATACGTATAACAGTAACACATATATAACACATACGCATAACAGTAACACATATATAACAGTCACACATATATAACACATACGTATAACAGTAACACATATATAACACATACGTATAACAGTAACACATATATAACACATACGTATAACAGTCACACATATATAACACATACGTATAACAGTAACACATATATAACACATACGTATAACAGTCACACATATATAACACATACATATAACAGTAACACATATATAACACATACGTATAACAGTCACACATATATAACACATACGTATAACAGTAACACATATATAACACATACGTATAACAGTAACACATATATAACAGTCACACATATATAACACATACGTATAACAGTAACACATATATAACAGTCACACATATATAACACATACGTATAACAGCCACACATATATAACACATACATATAACAGTCACACATATATATCACATACATATAACAGCCACACATATATAACAGCCACACATATATAACACATACATATTACAGCCACACATATATAACACATACATATAACAGTCACACATATATATCACATTCATATAACAGCCACACATATATAACAGACACACATATATAACACATACATATAACAGCCACACATATATAACACATACGTATAACAGTCACATATATATAACACATACATATAACAGTCACACATATATATCACATACATATAACAGCCACACATATATAACAGCCACACATATATAACACATACATATAACAGCCACACATATATAACACATACATATAACAGTCACACATATATAACACATACGTATAACAGTCACACATATATAACCCATACATATAACAGTCACACATGTATATCACATACATATAACAGCCACACATATATAACAGCCACACGTATAAAACACATACATATAGCAGTCACACATGTATATCACATACATATAACAGTCACACATATAAAACACATACATATAACAGTCACACATATATATCACATACATATAACAGCCAGACATATATAACAGCCACACATATATAACACATACATATAACAGCCACACATATATAACACATACATATAACAGTCACACATATATATCACATACATATAACAGCCACACATATATAACACATACATATAATAGTCACACAAATATATCACATACATATAACAGTCACACATATATAATACATACATATAACAGTCACACATATATAACACATACATATAACAGTCACACATATATACCACATACATATAACAGCCACTCATATATAACAGCCACACATACATAACACATACATATAACAGTCACACATATATATCACATACATATAACAGTCAAACATACATATAACAGTCACACATATATATCACATACATATAACAGCCACTCATATATAACAGCCACACATATATAACACATACACATTACAGTCAGACATATATATCACATACATATAACAGTCACACATATATAATACATACATATAACAGTCACACATATATATCACATACATATAACAGACACACATATATAACACATACGTATAACAGTCACACATATATAACACATACATATAACAGTCACATATATATATATATATATATATCACATACATATAACAGCCAAACATATATAACACATACATATAACAGTCACACATATATAACACATACATATAACAGTCACACATATATATCACATACATATAACAGCCACACATATATAACACATACATATAATAGCCACACTTATACAACACATACATATAACATCCACACATATATAACACATACATATATATCAGTCACATTTATATAACAGTCACACATATATAACAGTCATACATATAACAGTCACACATATATAACAGTCACACATATAACAGCCACACACATATAACACATACATATTACAGTCACACATATATAACAGTCACACATATATATCAGTCACACATATATAACAGTCACACATATATATCAGTCACACATATATAACAGTCACACATATATAACAGTCACACATATATAACAGTCACACATATATAAGTCACACATATATAACAGTCACACATATATAAGTCACACATATATAACAGTCACACATATATAAGTCACACATATATAACAGTAACACATATATAACAGTCACACATATATAACAGCCACACATATATAACACATACATATAACAGTCACACATATATATCACATACATATAACAGTCACACATATATATCACATACATATAACAGCCACACATATATAACAGCCACACATATATAACACATACATATAACAGCCACACATATATAACACATACATATAACAGCCACACATATATATCACATACATATAACAGTCACACATATATATCACATACATATAACAGCCACACATATATATCACATACATATAACAGTCACACATATATAACACATACGTATAACAGTAACACATATATAACACATACGTATAACAGTAACACATATATAACAGTCACACATATATAACACATACATATAACAGCCACACATATATAACACATACATATAACAGTCACACATATATATCACATACATATAACAGCCACACATATATAACAGCCACACATATATAACACATACATATTACAGCCACACATATATAACACATACATATAACAGTCACACATATATATCACATTCATAAAACAGCCACACATATATAACAGACACACATATATAACACATACATATAACAGCCACACATATATAACACATACGTATAACAGTCACATATATATAACACATACATATAACAGTCACATATATATATCACATACATATAACAGCCACACATATATAACAGCCACACATATATAACACATACATATAACAGCCACACATATATAACACATACATATAACAGTCACACATATATAACACATACGTATAACAGTCACACATATATAACCCATACATATAACAGTCACACATGTATATCACATACATATAACAGCCACACATATATAACAGCCACACATATAAAACACATACATATAACAGTCACACATGTATATCACATACATATAACAGTCACACATATAAAACACATACATATAACAGTCACACATATATATCACATACATATAACAGCCACACATATATAACAGCCACACATATATAACACATACATATAACAGCCACACATATATAACACATACATATAACAGTCACACATATATATCATATACATATAACAGTAACACATATATAACACATACATATAACAGTCACACATATATAACAGTCACACATATATAACACATACGTATAACAGTAACACATATATAACAGTCACACATATATAACACATACGTATAATAGTAACACATATATAACACATACGTATAACAGTCACACATATATAACACATACGTATAACAGTAACACATATATAACACATACGCATAACAGTAACACATATATAACAGTCACACATATATAACACATACGTATAACAGTAACACATATATAACACATACGTATAACAGTAACACATATATAACACATACGTATAACAGTCACACATATATAACACATACGTATAACAGTAACACATATATAACACATACGTATAACAGTCACACATATATAACACATACATATAACAGAAACACATATATAACACATACGTATAACAGTCACACATATATAACACATACATATAACAGTAACACATATATAACACATACGTATAACAGTAACACATATATAACAGTCACACATATATAACACATACGTATAACAGTAACACATATATAACAGTCACACATATATAACACATACGTA
This sequence comes from Cepaea hortensis, assembly GCA_963921405.1. Classification (NCBI taxonomy): domain Eukaryota; kingdom Metazoa; phylum Mollusca; class Gastropoda; order Stylommatophora; family Helicidae; genus Cepaea; species Cepaea hortensis. The sequence continues at coordinate 245,969 of OY992892.1, forward strand.
TAACAGCCACACATATATAACACATACATATAACAGTCACACATATATATCACATACATATAACAGCCACACATATATAACAGCCACACATATATAACACATACATATTACAGCCACACATATATAACACATACATATAACAGTCACACATATATATCACATTCATATAACAGCCACACATATATAACAGACACACATATATAACACATACATATAACAGCCACACATATATAACACATACGTATAACAGTCACATATATATAACACATACATATAACAGTCACACATATATATCACATACATATAACAGCCACACATATATAACAGCCACACATATATAACACATACATATAACAGCCACACATATATAACACATACATATAACAGTCACACATATATAACACATACGTATAACAGTCACACATATATAACCCATACATATAACAGTCACACATGTATATCACATACATATAACAGCCACACATATATAACAGCCACACATATAAAACACATACATATAACAGTCACACATGTATATCACATACATATAACAGTCACACATATAAAACACATACATATAACAGTCACACATATATATCACATACATATAACAGCCACACAGATATAACAGCCACACATATATAACACATACATATAACAGCCACACATATATAACACATACATATAACAGTCACACATATATATCACATACATATAACAGCATACACATACGTATAACAGTAACACATATATAACAGTCACACATATATAACACATACAAGACGAGGCAGTAAGGGAAAATTATGAGAAAGAACTAACTGAACTCTTTGTAAAATTACCTACGGAAAGAAAAACAGTGGAAGAAGAATGGGAGACGTTCAAATCAAGCGTTTTAAATACTGCAAAAATAACATGCGGAACCACGAAAAAATGCAAAACACGGATAAAGAAAATAACAAGTTGGTGGAACGCAGAAGTAAAGAAAGCGGTAAAAGAAAAAAAGGAAAAATATAAAAAGTGGTTGAAGAGCAAACAGGAATGTGATCTCATAGAATACAGAATATCGAGAAGACATGTGAGTAGAATAGTAAAGAGGGAAAAACAGAAAGACTGGGAAGAGTATGGAGAAACCCTAAATAAAAACTACAAGGAGGCAACCAGAAACTTCTACAAAAAGATAAGTGCAATGCGAACCAGAGGAGTACCCTTTGACCCAACTGAAATAATTAACAGCGAAAATGGAGAACCAATAAGTGAACAAAAACACATCCTAATAAGATGGAAGCAGTATTTCGAACAACTTCTCAACATCCCATCAGATGTCACAGGAATTCAAGAGACCTACACAGATGTCACCGAGGAACTAGAACCAGACATACTAAAAGAAGAAATTATAGAAGCCATCAGATTAGCCCCATTGAACAAATCACCAGGACAGGATGAAATACCAAATGAACTAATTAAAGCAGCAAGGGAAGTAGGAACAGCTTGGCTACATAGACTATTCAACCATGTTTGGGTAGAACAACAGACACCACGAGACTGGGGAAACGCCATAATTATCCCAATTTGGAAAAACAAAGGCAGCAAAAGAGATTGCACACAATACAGAGGCATTTCACTGTTGAGTCATACTGGGAAAATATTTTGCAAAATTCTTGAAAAAAGATTACGAACTACTTTAGAACCCCAGCTAAGCGAAACGCAGCTTGGATTTAGGAAAAACAAAGGATGCACAGACGCCATTTTTGCTCTTAGACAACTTATAGAAAAATCAATTGAATTCAATGAAACACTCTACTTAGCCTTTGTTGACCAAGAAAAGGCATTTGATAGGGTAGATAGAAACAAGCTGTGGGAAATCCTTAAACAATATGGAGTGAGTACACATCTAACAAACCTATGTAGAAGTTTATACGACAACAGTGAATGCATAGTGAGAGCAACTGGAGGACACTCAGAACCCTTCACCATAAGATCTGGAGTACGACAAGGTTGTGTCCTGTCCCCTCTCTTGTTCATAACATATATAGACAACATATGTAAAGAAACCAGCCAAGCAGAGACAGCAAGAATACCGCATGACGAGAACACAGAAGAAGAACCATCTGCAAATCTAACCATTAGAGAACTCCTGTTTGCGGACGACCAAGCACTAATAGCAAAATCAGAAGCTGAATTACAAGACCACATGAATAGTCTAAACGAAATGTGTAGGGAACATAACATGAAAATTAGCACAAGCAAAACAGAGGTAATGACTATAACTAAAGAAGAACAAACAGCAACAATTCACCTAAACGAACATCCATTGAAACAAGTAAAGAGCTTCAAGTACCTAGGAAGTATAATATCATCAAATGGCAGATCAGAAGACGAGATCGAAAATAGGTGCAATAAGGCAAATCAACTCATTGGACAAATGGCACCAATACTAAAGAACAAACATGTATCAATAACTACTAAGAAAGCACTTTACAACACAATCTTCCTACCAACTCTGTGCTACCAATGCCAAACCTGGACAATGACAGAAAAAGAGAAAAGAAAAATCACAACAACAGAAATGAGGTTCCTGAGAAGAATACTCAACGTATCAAGAAGAGATAAGATCAGAAATGAAGAAATCAGGACTAAAGTGGGGGTTAAAGCTGCTCTAGATTTTATTAGAAAGCAGCAAGTCAAATGGTTTGGCCATGCAAGTAGGCTACCAGTCAACAGCATGCCACAACAGGCAATGACGTACAGACCAGATGGAAACAGAGGAAGAGGCCGACCACGTAAACGCTGGACGGAGGGAATAACAGAATCCATGGGAATGTCGATATACGAAGCCCATAACCGGGCACTCTCACGAAGTTTATACTTCACCTCGACACCGCAAGGTACAAGAGGAACATGATGAGATGAGATGAGATGAGATAACAGCCACACATATATAACACATACATATAATAGTCACACATATATATCACATACATATAACAGTCACACATATATAATACATACATATAACAGTCACACATATATAACACATACATATAACAGTCACACATATATACCACATACATATAACAGCCACTCATATATAACAGCCACACATACATAACACATACATATAACAGTCACACATATATATCACATACATATAACAGTCAAACATACATATAACAGTCACACATATATATCACATACATATAACAGCCACTCATATATAACAGCCACACATATATAACACATACACATAACAGTCAGACATATATATCACATACATATAACAGTCACACATATATAATACATACATATAACAGTCACACATATATATCACATACATATAACAGACACACATATATAACACATACGTATAACAGTCACACATATATAACACATACATATAACAGTCACACATATATATATATATATATCACATACTTATAACAGCCAAACATATATAACACATACATATAACAGTCACACATATATAACACATACATATAACAGTCACACATATATATCACATACATATAACAGCCACACATATATAACACATACATATAATAGCCACACTTATACAACACATACATATAACATCCACACATATATAACACATACATATATATCAGTCACATTTATATAACAGTCACACATATATAACAGTCATACATATAACAGTCACACATATATAACAGTCACACATATAACAGCCACACACATATAACACATACATATTACAGTCACACATATATAACAGTCACACATATATATCAGTCACACATATATAACAGTCACACATATATATCAGTCACACATATATAACAGTCACACATATATAACAGTCACACATATATAACAGTCACACATATATAAGTCACACATATATAACAGTCACACATATATAAGTCACACATATATAACAGTCACACATATATAAGTCACACATATATAACAGTAACACATATATAACAGTCACACATATATAACAGCCACACATATATAACACATACATATAACAGTCACACATATATATCACATACATATAACAGTCACACATATATATCACATACATATAGCAGCCACACATATATAACAGCCACACATATATAACACATACATATAACAGTCACACATATATAACACATACATATAACAGCCACACATATATATCACATACATATAACAGTCACACATATATATCACATACATATAACAGCCACACATATATATCACATACATATAACAGTCACACATATATAACACATACGTATAACAGTAACACATATATAACACATACGTATAACAGTAACACATATATAACAGTCACACATATATAACACATACATATAACAGCCACACATATATAACACATACATATAACAGTCACACATATATATCACATACATATAACAGCCACACATATATATCACATACATATAACAGCCACACATATATATCACATACATATAACAGTCACACATATATAACACATACGTATAACAGTAACACATATATAACACATACGTATAACAGTAACACATATATAACAGTCACACATATATAACACATACATATAACAGCCACACATATATAACACATACATATAACAGTCACACATATATATCACATACATATAACAGCCACACATATATAACAGCCACACATATATAACACATACATATTACAGCCACACATATATAACACATACATATAACAGTCACACATATATATCACATTCATAAAACAGCCACACATATATAACAGACACACATATATAACACATACATATAACAGCCACACATATATAACACATACGTATAACAGTCACATATATATAACACATACATATAACAGTCACACATATATATCACATACATATAACAGCCACACATATATAACAGCCACACATATATAACACATACATATAACAGCCACACATATATAACACATACATATAACAGTCACACATATATAACACATACGTATAACAGTCACACATATATAACCCATACATATAACAGTCACACATGTATATCACATACATATAACAGCCACACATATATAACAGCCACACATATAAAACACATACATATAACAGTCACACATGTATATCACATACATATAACAGTCACACATATAAAACACATACATATAACAGTCACACATATATATCACATACATATAACAGCCACACATATATAACAGCCACACATATATAACACATACATATAACAGCCACACATATATAACACATACATATAACAGTCACACATATATATCATATACATATAACAGTAACACATATATAACACATACATATAACAGTCACACATATATAACAGTCACACATATATAACACATACGTATAACAGTAACACATATATAACAGTCACACATATATAACACATACGTATAATAGTAACACATATATAACACATACGTATAACAGTCACACATATATAACACATACGTATAACAGTAACACATATATAACACATACGCATAACAGTAACACATATATAACAGTCACACATATATAACACATACGTATAACAGTAACACATATATAACACATACGTATAACAGTAACACATATATAACACATACGTATAACAGTCACACATATATAACACATACGTATAACAGTAACACATATATAACACTTACGTATAACAGTCACACATATATAACACATACATATAACAGAAACACATATATAACACATACGTATAACAGTCACACATATATAACACATACGTATAACAGTAACACATATATAACACATACGTATAACAGTAACACATATATAACAGTCACACATATATAACACATACGTATAACAGTAACACATATATAACAGTCACACATATATAACACATACGTATAACAGCCACACATATATAACACATACATATAACAGTCACACATATATATCACATACATATAACAGCCACACATATATAACAGCCACACATATATAACACATACATATTACAGCAACACATATATAACACATACATATAACAGTCACACATATATATCACATTCATATAACAGCCACACATATATAACAGACACACATATATAACACATACATATAACAGCCACACATATATAACACATACGTATAACAGTCACATATATATAACACATACATATAACAGTCACACATATATATCACATACATATAACAGCCACACATATATAACAGCCACACATATATAACACATACATATAACAGCCACACATATATAACACATACATATAACAGTCACACATATATAACACATACGTATAACAGTCACACATATATAACCCATACATATAACAGTCACACATGTATATCACATACATATAACAGCCACACATATATAACAGCCACACATATAAAACACATACATATAACAGTCACACATGTATATCACATACATATAACAGTCACACATATAAAACACATACATATAACAGTCACACATATATATCACATACATATAACAGCCACACAGATATAACAGCCACACATATATAACACATACATATAACAGCCACACATATATAACACATACATATAATAGTCACACATATATATCACATACATATAACAGTCACACATATATAATACATACATATAACAGTCACACATATATAACACATACATATAACAGTCACACATATATATAACATACATATAACAGCCACTCATATATAACAGCCACACATACATAACACATACATATAACAGTCACACATATATATCACATACATATAACAGTCAAACATACATATAACAGTCACACATATATATCACATACATATAACAGCCACTCATATATAACAGCCACACATATATAACACATACACATAACAGTCAGACATATATATCACATACATATAACAGTCACACATATATAATACATACATATAACAGTCACACATATATATCACATACATATAACAGACACACATATATAACACATACGTATAACAGTCACACATATATAACACATACATATAACAGTCACATATATATATATATATATCACATACTTATAACAGCCAAACATATATAACACATACATATAACAGTCACACATATATAACACATACATATAACAGTCACACATATATATCACATACATATAACAGCCACACATATATAACACATACATATAATAGCCACACTTATACAACACATACATATAACATCCACACATATATAACAGTCACACATATATATCAGTCACACATATATAACAGTCACACATATATAACAGTCACACATATATAACAGTCACACATATATAAGTCACACATATATAACAGTCACACATATATAAGTCACACATATATAACAGTCACACATATATAAGTCACACATATATAACAGTAACACATATATAACAGTCACACATATATAACAGCCACACATATATAACACATACATATAACAGTCACACATATATATCACATACATATAACAGTCACACATATATATCACATACATATAACAGCCACACATATATAACAGCCACACATATATAACACATACATATAACAGTCACACATATATAACACATACATATAACAGCCACACATATATATCACATACATATAACAGTCACACATATATATCACATACATATAACAGCCACACATATATATCACATACATATAACAGTCACACATATATAACACATACGTATAACAGTAACACATATATAACACATACGTATAACAGTAACACATATATAACAGTCACACATATATAACACATACATATAACAGCCACACATATATAACACATACATATAACAGTCACACATATATATCACATACATATAACAGCCACACATATATAACAGCCACACATATATAACACATACATATTACAGCCACACATATATAACACATACATATAACAGTCACACATATATATCACATTCATATAACAGCCACACATATATAACAGACACACATATATAACACATACATATAACAGCCACACATATATAACACATACGTATAACAGTCACATATATATAACACATACATATAACAGTCACACATATATATCACATACATATAACAGCCACACATATATAACAGCACCACATATATAACACATACATATAACAGCCACACATATATAACACATACATATAACAGTCACACATATATAACACATACGTATAACAGTCACACATATATAACCCATACATATAACAGCCACACATGTATATCACATACATATAACAGCCACACATATATAACAGCCACACATATAAAACACATACATATAACAGTCACACATGTATATCACATACATATAACAGTCACACGTATAAAACACATACATATAACAGTCACACATATATATCACATACATATAACAGCCACACATATATAACAGCCACACATATATAACACATACATATAACAGCCACACATATATAACACATACATATAACAGTCACACATATATATCACATACATATAACAGCCACACATATATAACACATACATATAATAGTCACACATATATATCACATACATATAACAGTCACACATATATAATACATACATATAACAGTCACACATATATAACACATACATATAACAGTCACACATATATACCACATACATATAACAGCCACTCATATATAACAGCCACACATACATAACACATACATATAACAGTCACACATATATATCACATACACATAACAGACACACATATATATCACATACATATAACAGTCACACATATATATCACATACATATAACAGGCACACATATATAACAGCCACACATATATATTAGTCACACATATATAACAGTCACACATATATAACACATACATATAACAGTCACACATATATAACACATACATATAACAGTCACACATATATATCACATACATATAACAGTCACACATATATAACACATACGTATAACAGTCACACATATATAACAGTCACACATATATAACACATACGTATAACAGTAACACATATATAACAGTCACACATATATAACACATACGTATAACAGTCACACATATATAACAGTCACACATATATAACACATACGTATAACAGTAACACATATATAACACATACGTATAACAGTAACACATATATAACACATACATATAACAGTCACACATATATAACACATACGTATAACAGTAACACATATATAACACATACACATAACAGTCACACATATATAACAGTCACACATATATAACACATACGTATAACAGTAACACATATATAACATTCACACATATATAACACATACGTATAACAGTAACACATATATAACACATACGTATAACAGTCACACATATATAACACATACGTATAACAGTAACACATATATAACACATACGTATAACAGTAACACATATATAACAGTCACACATATATAACACATACGTATAACAGTAACACATATATAACACATACGTATAACAGTAACACATATATAACACATACGTATAACAGTCACACATATATAACACATACGTATAACAGTAACACATATATAACACATACGTATAACAGTCACACATATATAACACATACATATAACAGTAACACATATATAACACATACGTATAACAGTCACACATATATAACACATACGTATAACAGTAACACATATATAACACATACGTATAACAGTAACACATATATAACAGTCACACATATATAACACATACGTATAACAGTAACACATATATAACAGTCACACATATATAACACATACGTATAACAGCCACACATATATAACACATCCATATAACAGTCACACATATATATCACATACATATAACAGCCACACATATATAACAGCCACACATATATAACACATACATATTACAGCCACACATATATAACACATACATATAACAGTCACACATATATATCACATTCATATAACAGCCACACATATATAACAGACACACATATATAACACATACATATAACAGCCACACATATATAACACATACGTATAACAGTCACATATATATAACACATACATATAACAGTCACACATATATATCACATACATATAACAGCCAAACATATATAACACATACATATAACAGTCACACATATATAACACATACATATAACAGTCACACATATATATCACATACATATAACAGCCACACATATATAACACATACATATAATAGCCACACTTATACAACACATACATATAACATCCACACATATATAACACATACATATATATCAGTCACATTTATATAACAGTCACACATATATAACAGTCATACATATAACAGTCACACATATAACAGCCACACACATATAACACATACATATTACAGTCACACATATATAACAGTCACACATATATATCAGTCACACATATATAACAGTCACACATATATATCAGTCACACATATATAACAGTCACACATATATAACAGTCACACATATATAACAGTCACACATATATAAGTCACACATATATAACAGTCACACATATATAAGTCACACATATATAACAGTCACACATATATAAGTCACACATATATAACAGTAACACATATATAACAGTCACACATATATAACAGCCACACATATATAACACATACATATAACAGTCACACATATATATCACATACATATAACAGTCACACATATATATCACATACATATAACAGCCACACATATATAACAGCCACACATATATAACACATACATATAACAGCCACACATATATAACACATACATATAACAGCCACACATATATATCACATACATATAACAGTCACACATATATATCACATACATATAACAGCCACACATATATATCACATACATATAACAGTCACACATATATAACACATACGTATAACAGTAACACATATATAACACATACGTATAACAGTAACACATATATAACAGTCACACATATATAACACATACATATAACAGCCACACATATATAACACATACATATAACAGTCACACATATATATCACATACATATAACAGCCACACATATATAACAGCCACACATATATAACACATACATATTACAGCCACACATATATAACACATACATATAACAGTCACACATATATATCACATTCATATAACAGCCACACATATATAACAGACACACATATATAACACATACATATAACAGCCACACATATATAACACATACGTATAACAGTCACATATATATAACACATACATATAACAGTCACACATATATATCACATACATATAACAGCCACACATATATAACAGCCACACATATATAACACATACATATAACAGCCACACATATATAACACATACATATAACAGTCACACATATATAACACATACGTATAACAGTCACACATATATAACCCATACATATAACAGTCACACATGTATATCACATACATATAACAGCCACACATATATAACAGCCACACATATAAAACACATACATATAACAGTCACACATGTATATCACATACATATAACAGTCACACATATAAAACACATACATATAACAGTCACACATATATATCACATACATATAACAGCCACACATATATAACAGCCACACATATATAACACATACATATAACAGCCACACATATATAACACATACATATAACAGTCACACATATATATCACATACATATAACAGCCACACATATATAACACATACATATAATAGTCACACATATATATCACATACATATAACAGTCACACATATATAATACATACATATAACAGTCACACATATATAACACATACATATAACAGTCACACATATATACCACATACATATAACAGCCACTCATATATAACAGCCACACATACATAACACATACATATAACAGTCACACATATATATCACATACACATAACAGTCACACATATATATCACATACATATAACAGTCACACATATATATCACATACATATAACAGGCACACATATATAACAGCCACACATATATATTAGTCACACATATATAACAGTCACACATATATAACACATACATATAACAGTCACACATATATAACACATACATATAACAGTCACACATATATATCACATACATATAACAGTCACACATATATAACACATACGTATAACAGTCACACATATATAACAGTCACACATATATAACACATACGTATAACAGTAACACATATATAACAGTCACACATATATAACACATACGTATAACAGTAACACATATATAACACATACATATAACAGTCACACATATATAACACATACGTATAACAGTAACACATATATAACACATACATATAACAGTCACACATATATAACAGTCACACATATATAACACATACGTATAACAGTAACACATATATAACAGTCACACATATATAACACATACGTATAACAGTAACACATATATAACACATACGTATAACAGTCACACATATATAACACATACGTATAACAGTAACACATATATAACACATACGTATAACAGTAACACATATATAACAGTCACACATATATAACACATACGTATAACAGTAACACATATATAACACATACGTATAACAGTAACACATATATAACACATACGTATAACAGTCACACATATATAACACATACGTATAACAGTAACACATATATAACACATACGTATAACAGTCACACATATATAACACATACATATAACAGTAACACATATATAACACATACGTATAACAGTCACACATATATAACACATACGTATAACAGTAACACATATATAACACATACGTATAACAGTAACACATATATAACCGTCACACATATATAACACATATGTATAACAGTAACACATATATAACAGTCACACATATATAACACATACGTATAACAGCCACACATATATAACACTTACATATAACAGTCACACATATATATCACATACATATAACAGCCACACATATATAACAGCCACACATATATAACACATACATATAACAGCCACACATATATAACACATACGTATAACAGTCACATATATATAACACATACATATAACAGTCACACATATTTATCACATACATATAACAGCCACACATATATAACAGCCACACATATATAACACATACATATAACAGCCACACATATATAACACATACATATAACAGTCACACATGTATATCACATACATATAACAGCCACACATATATAACAGCCACACATATAAAACACATACATATAACAGTCACACATGTATATCACATACATATAACAGTCACACATATAAAACACATACATATAACAGTCACATATATATATCACATACATATAACAGCCACACATATATAACAGCCACACATATATAACACATACATATAACAGCCACACATATATAACACATACATATAACAGTCACACATATATATCACATACATATAACAGCCACACATATATAACACATACATATAATAGTCACACATATATATCACATACATATAACAGTCACACATATATAATACATACATATAACAGTCACACATATATAACACATACATATAACAGTCACACATATATAACAGTCACACATATAACAGCCACACACATATAACACATACATATAACAGTCACACATATATAACAGTCACACATATATATCAGTCACACATATATAACAGTCACACATATATATCAGTCACACATATATAACAGTCACACATATATAACAGTCACACATATAACAGTCACACACATATAACACATACATATAACAGTCACACATATATAACAGTCACACATATATATCAGTCACACATATATAACAGTCACACATATATATCAGTCACACATATATAACAGTCACACATATATAACAGTCACACATATATAACAGTCACACATATATAAGTCACACATATATAACAGTCACACATATATAAGTCACACATATATAACAGTCACACATATATAAGTCACACATATATAACAGTCACACATATATAAGTCACACATATATAACAGTAACACATATATAACAGTCACACATATATAACAGCCACACATATATAACACATACATATAACAGTCACACATATATATCACATACATATAACAGTCACACATATATATCACATACATATAACAGCCACACATATATAACAGCCACACATATATAACACATACATATAACAGCCACACATATATAACACATACATATAACAGCCACACATATATATCACATACATATAACAGTCACACATATATATCACATACATATAACAGCCACACATATATATCACATACATACAACAGCCACACATATATATCACATACATATAACAGCCACACATATATAACAGCCACACATATATAACAGCCACACATATATATCACATACATATAACAGCCACACATATATAACACATACATATAACAGTCACACATATATAACAGCCACACATATATAACACATACATATAACAGTCACACATCTATAACAGCCACACATATATAACACATACATATAACAGTCACACATATATATCACATACATATAACAGCCACACATATATAACAGCCACACATATATAACACATACATATTACAGCCACACATATATAACACATACATATAACAGTCACACATATATATCACATTCATATAACAGCCACACATATATAACAGACACACATATATAACATATACATATAACAGCCACACATATATAACACATACGTATAACAGTCACATATATATAACACATACATATAACAGTCACACATATATATCACATACATATAACAGCCACACATATATAACAGCCACACATATATAACACATACATATAACAGCCACACATATATAACACATACATATAACAGTCACACATATATAACACATACGTATAACAGTCACACATATATAACCCATACATATAACAGTCACACATGTATATCACATACATATAACAGCCACACATATAAAACACATACATATAACAGTCACACATGTATATCACATACATATAACAGTCACACATATAAAACACATACATATAACAGTCACACATATATATCACATACATATAACAGCCACACATATATAACAGCCACACATATATAACACATACATATAACAGCCACACATATATAACACATACATATAACAGTCACACATATATATCGCATACATATAACAGCCACACATATATAACACATACATATAATAGTCACACATATATATCACATACATATAACAGTCACACATATATAATACATACATATAACAGTCACACATATATAACACATACATATAACAGTCACACATATATACCACATACATATAACAGCCACTCATATATAACAGCCACACATACATAACACATACATATAACAGTCACACATATATATCACATACATATAACAGTCACACATATATAATACATACATATAACAGTCACACATATATAACACATACATATAACAGTCACACATATATATCACATACACATAACAGTCACACATATATATCACATACATATAACAGTCACACAAATATATCACATACATATAACAGGCACACATATATAACAGCCACACATATATATTAGTCACACATATATAACAGTCACACATATATAACACATACATATAACAGTCACACATATATAACACATACATATAACAGTCACACATATATAACACATACATATAACAGTCACACATATATATCACAAACATATAACAGTCACACATATATAACAGCCACACATATATAACACATACATATAACAGTCACACATATATAACACATACATATAACAGTCACACATATATAACACATACATATAACAGTCACACATATATAAAACATACATATATCAGTCACACATATATAACACATACATATAACAGTCACACATATATAACACATACATATAACAGTCACACATATATAACAGCCACACATATATAACACATACATATAAAAGTCACACTTATATAACACATACATATAACAGTCACACATATATAACACATACATATAACAGTCACACATATATATCACATACATATAACGCCTCACATATATAACACATACATATAACAGTCACACATATATAACACATACATATAACAGTCACACATATATAACACATACATATAACAGTCACACATATATAACACATACATATAACAGTCATACATATATATCAGTCACACATATATAATGGTCACACATATATAACAGTCACACATGTATAACAGTCACACATA
Organism: Cepaea hortensis; assembly: GCA_963921405.1. NCBI lineage: Eukaryota > Metazoa > Mollusca > Gastropoda > Stylommatophora > Helicidae > Cepaea > Cepaea hortensis. The sequence continues at coordinate 262,241 of OY992892.1, forward strand.
TATAACAGTCACACATATATAACAGTCACACATATATAACAGTGACACATATATAACACATACATATAACAGCCACACATATATAACACATACATATAACAGCCACACATATATAACACATACGTATAACAGTCACACATATATAACCCATACATATAACAGTCACACATGTATATCACATACATATAACAGCCACACATATATAACAGCCACACATATAAAACACATACATATAACAGTCACACATGTATATCACATACATATAACAGTCACACATATAAAACACATACATATAACAGTCACACATATATATCACATACATATAACAGCCACACATATATAACAGATACACATATATAACACATACATATAACAGCCACACATATATAACACATACATATAACAGTCACACATATATATCACATACATATAACAGCCACACATATATAACACATACATATAATAGTCACACATATATATCACATACATATAACAGTCACACATATATAATACATACATATAACAGTCACACATATATAACACATACATATAACAGTCACACATATATACCACATACATATAACAGCCACTCATATATAACAGCCACACATACATAACACATACATATAACAGTCACACATATATATCACATACATATAACAGTCACACATACATATAACAGTCACACATATATATCACATACATATAACAGCCACTCATATATAACAGGCACACATATATAACACATACACATAACAGTCAGACATATATATCACATACATATAACAGTCACACATATATAATACATACATATAACAGTCACACATATATATCACATACATATAACAGACACACATATATAACACATACGTATAACAGTCACACATATATAACACATACGTATAACAGTAACACATATATAACACATACGTATAACAGTCACACATATATAACACATACATATAACAGTAACACATATATAACACATACGTATAACAGTCACACATATATAACACATACGTATAACAGTAACACATATATAACACATACGTATAACAGTAACACATATATAACCGTCACACATATATAACACATATGTATAACAGTAACACATATATAACAGTCACACATATATAACACATACGTATAACAGCCACACATATATAACACTTACATATAACAGTCACACATATATATCACATACATATAACAGCCACACATATATAACAGCCACACATATATAACACATACATATTACAGCCACACATATATAACACATACATATAACAGTCACACATATATATCACATTCATATAACAGCCACACATATATAACAGACACACATATATAACACATACATATAACAGCCACACATATATAACACATACGTATAACAGTCACATATATATAACACATACATATAACAGTCACACATATTTATCACATACATATAACAGCCACACATATATAACAGCCACACATATATAACACATACATATAACAGCCACACATATATAACACATACATATAACAGTCACACATGTATATCACATACATATAACAGCCACACATATATAACAGCCACACATATAAAACACATACATATAACAGTCACACATGTATATCACATACATATAACAGTCACACATATAAAACACATACATATAACAGTCACATATATATATCACATACATATAACAGCCACACATATATAACAGCCACACATATATAACACATACATATAACAGCCACACATATATAACACATACATATAACAGTCACACATATATATCACATACATATAACAGCCACACATATATAACACATACATATAATAGTCACACATATATATCACATACATATAACAGTCACACATATATAATACATACATATAACAGTCACACATATATAACACATACATATAACAGTCACACATATATAACAGTCACACATATAACAGCCACACACATATAACACATACATATAACAGTCACACATATATAACAGTCACACATATATATCAGTCACACATATATAACAGTCACACATATATATCAGTCACACATATATAACAGTCACACATATATAACAGTCACACATATAACAGTCACACACATATAACACATACATATAACAGTCACACATATATAACAGTCACACATATATATCAGTCACACATATATAACAGTCACACATATATATCAGTCACACATATATAACAGTCACACATATATAACAGTCACACATATATAACAGTCACACATATATAAGTCACACATATATAACAGTCACACATATATAAGTCACACATATATAACAGTCACACATATATAAGTCACACATATATAACAGTCACACATATATAAGTCACACATATATAACAGTAACACATATATAACAGTCACACATATATAACAGCCACACATATATAACACATACATATAACAGTCACACATATATATCACATACATATAACAGTCACACATATATATCACATACATATAACAGCCACACATATATAACAGCCACACATATATAACACATACATATAACAGCCACACATATATAACACATACATATAACAGCCACACATATATATCACATACATATAACAGTCACACATATATATCACATACATATAACAGCCACACATATATATCACATACATACAACAGCCACACATATATATCACATACATATAACAGCCACACATATATAACAGCCACACATATATAACAGCCACACATATATATCACATACATATAACAGCCACACATATATAACACATACATATAACAGTCACACATATATAACAGCCACACATATATAACACATACATATAACAGTCACACATCTATAACAGCCACACATATATAACACATACATATAACAGTCACACATATATATCACATACATATAACAGCCACACATATATAACAGCCACACATATATAACACATACATATTACAGCCACACATATATAACACATACATATAACAGTCACACATATATATCACATTCATATAACAGCCACACATATATAACAGACACACATATATAACATATACATATAACAGCCACACATATATAACACATACGTATAACAGTCACATATATATAACACATACATATAACAGTCACACATATATATCACATACATATAACAGCCACACATATATAACAGCCACACATATATAACACATACATATAACAGCCACACATATATAACACATACATATAACAGTCACACATATATAACACATACGTATAACAGTCACACATATATAACCCATACATATAACAGTCACACATGTATATCACATACATATAACAGCCACACATATAAAACACATACATATAACAGTCACACATGTATATCACATACATATAACAGTCACACATATAAAACACATACATATAACAGTCACACATATATATCACATACATATAACAGCCACACATATATAACAGCCACACATATATAACACATACATATAACAGCCACACATATATAACACATACATATAACAGTCACACATATATATCGCATACATATAACAGCCACACATATATAACACATACATATAATAGTCACACATATATATCACATACATATAACAGTCACACATATATAATACATACATATAACAGTCACACATATATAACACATACATATAACAGTCACACATATATACCACATACATATAACAGCCACTCATATATAACAGCCACACATACATAACACATACATATAACAGTCACACATATATATCACATACATATAACAGTCACACATATATAATACATACATATAACAGTCACACATATATAACACATACATATAACAGTCACACATATATATCACATACACATAACAGTCACACATATATATCACATACATATAACAGTCACACAAATATATCACATACATATAACAGGCACACATATATAACAGCCACACATATATATTAGTCACACATATATAACAGTCACACATATATAACACATACATATAACAGTCACACATATATAACACATACATATAACAGTCACACATATATAACACATACATATAACAGTCACACATATATATCACAAACATATAACAGTCACACATATATAACAGCCACACATATATAACACATACATATAACAGTCACACATATATAACACATACATATAACAGTCACACATATATAACACATACATATAACAGTCACACATATATAAAACATACATATATCAGTCACACATATATAACACATACATATAACAGTCACACATATATAACACATACATATAACAGTCACACATATATAACAGCCACACATATATAACACATACATATAAAAGTCACACTTATATAACACATACATATAACAGTCACACATATATAACACATACATATAACAGTCACACATATATATCACATACATATAACGCCTCACATATATAACACATACATATAACAGTCACACATATATAACACATACATATAACAGTCACACATATATAACACATACATATAACAGTCACACATATATAACACATACATATAACAGTCATACATATATATCAGTCACACATATATAATGGTCACACATATATAACAGTCACACATGTATAACAGTCACACATATATAACAGTCACACATATATAACAGTCACACATATATAACAGTGACACATATATAACACATACATATAACAGCCACACATATATAACACATACATATAACAGCCACACATATATAACACATACGTATAACAGTCACACATATATAACCCATACATATAACAGTCACACATGTATATCACATACATATAACAGCCACACATATATAACAGCCACACATATAAAACACATACATATAACAGTCACACATGTATATCACATACATATAACAGTCACACATATAAAACACATACATATAACAGTCACACATATATATCACATACATATAACAGCCACACATATATAACAGATACACATATATAACACATACATATAACAGCCACACATATATAACACATACATATAACAGTCACACATATATATCACATACATATAACAGCCACACATATATAACACATACATATAATAGTCACACATATATATCACATACATATAACAGTCACACATATATAATACATACATATAACAGTCACACATATATAACACATACATATAACAGTCACACATATATACCACATACATATAACAGCCACTCATATATAACAGCCACACATACATAACACATACATATAACAGTCACACATATATATCACATACATATAACAGTCACACATACATATAACAGTCACACATATATATCACATACATATAACAGCCACTCATATATAACAGGCACACATATATAACACATACACATAACAGTCAGACATATATATCACATACATATAACAGTCACACATATATAATACATACATATAACAGTCACACATATATATCACATACATATAACAGACACACATATATAACACATACGTATAACAGTCACACATATATAACACATACATATAACAGTCACACATATATATATATCACATACATATAACAGCCACACATATATAACACATACATATAACAGTCACACATATATAACACATACATATAACAGTCACACATATATATCACATACATATAACAGCCACACATATATAAAACATACATATAATAGCCACACTTATACAACACATACATATAACATCCACACATATATAACACATACATATATATCAGTCACATTTATATAACAGTCACACATATATAACAGTCATACATATAACTGTCACACATATATAACAGTCACACATATAACAGCCACACACATATAACACATACATATAACAGTCACACATATATAACAGTCACACATATATATCAGTCACACATATATAACAGTCACACATATATATCAGTCACACATATATAACAGTCACACATATATAACAGTCACACATATATAACAGTCACACATATATAAGTCACACATATATAACAGTCACACATATATAAGTCACACATATATAACAGTCACACATATATAAGTCACACATATATAACAGTAACACATATATAACAGTCACTCATATATAACAACCACACATATATAACACATACATATAACAGTCACACATATATATCACATACATATAACAGTCACACATATATATCACATACATATAACAGCCACACATATATAACAGCCACACATATATAACACATACATATAACAGCCACACATATATAACACATACATATAACAGCCACACATATATATCACATACATATAACAGTCACACATATATATCACATACATATAACAGCCACACATATATATCACATACATATAATAGCCACACATATATATCACATACATATAACAGCCACACATATATAACACATACATATAACAGTCACACATATATAACAGCCACACATATATAACACATACATATAACAGCCACACATATGTAACAGCCACACATATATAACACATACATATAACAGTCACACATCTATAACAGCCACACATATATAACACATACATATAACAGTCACACATATATATCACATACATATAACAGCCACACATATATAACAGCCACACATATATAACACATACATATTACAGCCACACATATATAACACATACATATAACAGTCACACATATATATCACATTCATATAACAGCCACACATATATAACAGACACACATATATAACATATACATATAACAGCCACACATATATAACACATACGTATAACAGTCACATATATATAACACATACATATAACAGTCACACATATATATCACATACATATAACAGCCACACATATATAACAGCCACACTTATACAACACATACATATAACATCCACACATATATAACACATACATATATATCAGTCACATTTATATAACAGTCACACATATATAACAGTCATACATATAACTGTCACACATATATAACAGTCACACATATAACAGCCACACACATATAACACATACATATAACAGTCACACATATATAACAGTCACACATATATATCAGTCACACATATATAACAGTCACACATATATATCAGTCACACATATATAACAGTCACACATATATAACAGTCACACATATATAACAGTCACACATATATAAGTCACACATATATAACAGTCACACATATATAAGTCACAAATATATAACAGTCACACATATATAAGTCACACATATATAACAGTAACACATATATAACAGTCACTCATATATAACAACCACACATATATAACACATACATATAACAGTCACACATATATATCACATACATATAACAGCCACACATATATATCACATACATATAATAGCCACACATATATATCACATACATATAACAGCCACACATATATAACACATACATATAACAGTCACACATATATAACAGCCACACATATATAACACATACATATAACAGCCACACATATGTAACAGCCACAGATATATAACACATACATATAACAGTCACACATCTATAACAGCCACACACATATAACACATACATATAACAGTCACACATATATATCACATACATATAACAGCCACACATATATAACAGCCACACATATATAACACATACATATTACAGCCACACATATATAACACATACATATAACAGTCACACATATATATCACATTCATATAACAGCCACACATATATAACAGACACACATATATAACATATACATATAACAGCCACACATATATAACACATACGTATAACAGTCACATATATATAACACATACATATAACAGTCACACATATATATCACATACATATAACAGCCACACATATATAACAGCCACACATATATAACACATACATATAACAGCCACACCTATATAACACATACATATAACAGTCACACATATATAACACATACGTATAACAGTCACACATATATAACCCATACATATAACAGTCACACATGTATATCACATACATATAACAGCCACACATATATAACAGCCACACATATAAAACACATACATATAACAGTCACACATATATATCACATACATATAACAGCCACACATATATAACAGCCACACATATATAACACATACATATAACAGCCACACATATTTAACACACATACATATAACAGTCACACATATATATCACATACATATAACAGCCACACATATATAACACATACATATAATAGTCACACATATATATCACATACATATAACAGTCACACATATATATCACATACATATAACAGCCACACATATATAACACATACATATAATAGCCACACTTATACAACACATACATATAACATCCACACATATATAACACATACATATATATCAGTCACATTTATATAACAGTCACACATATATAACAGTCATACATATAACAGTCACACATATATAACAGTCACACATATAACAGCCACACACATATAACACATACATATAACAGTCACACATATATAACAGTCACACATATATATCAGTCACACATATATAACAGTCACACATATATATCAGTCACACATATATAACAGTCACACATATATAACAGTCACACATATATAACAGTCACACATATATAAGTCACACATATATAACAGTCACACATATATAAGTCACAAATATATAACAGTCACACATATATAAGTCACACATATATAACAGTCACACATATATAAGTCACACATATATAACAGTAACACATATATAACAGTCACACATATATAACAGCCACACATATATAACACATACATATAACAGTCACACATATATATCACATACATATAACAGTCACACATATATATCACATACATATAACAGCCACACATATATAACAGCCACACATATATAACACATACATATAACAGCCACACATATATAACACATACATATAACAGCCACACATATATATCACATACATATAACAGTCACACATATATATCACATACATACAACAGCCACACATATATATCACATACATATAACAGCCACACATATATAACAGCCACACATATATAACAGCCACACATATATATCACATACATATAACAGCCACACATATATAACACATACATATAACAGTCACACATATATAACAGCCACACATATATAACACATACATATAACAGCCACACATATATAACACATACATATAACAGTCACACATCTATAACAGCCACACATATATAACACATACATATAACAGTCACACATATATATCACATACATATAACAGCCACACATATATAACAGCCACACATATATAACACATACATATTACAGCCACACATATATAACACATACATATAACAGTCACACATATATATCACATTCATATAACAGCCACACATATATAACAGACACACATATATAACATATACATATAACAGCCACACATATATAACACATACGTATAACAGTCACATATATATAACACATACATATAACAGTCACACATATATATCACATACATATAACAGCCACACATATATAACAGCCACACATATATAACACATACATATAACAGCCACACATATATAACACATACATATAACAGTCACACATATATAACACATACGTATAACAGTCACACATATATAACCCATACATATAACAGTCACACATGTATATCACATACATATAACAGTCACACATATATAATACATACATATAACAGTCACACATATATAACACATACATATAACAGTCACACATATATACCACATACATATAACAGCCACTCATATATAACAGCCACACATACATAACACATACATATAACAGTCACACATATATATCACATACATATAACAGTCACACATATATAATACATACATATAACAGTCACACATATATAACACATACATAAAACAGTCACACATATATATCACATACACATAACAGTCACACATATATATCACATACATATAACAGTCACACAAATATATCACATACATATAACAGGCACACATATATAACAGCCACACATATATATTAGTCACACATATATAACAGTCACACATATATAACACATACATATAACAGTCACACATATATAACACATACATATAACAGTCACACATATATAACACATACATATAACAGTCACACATATATATCACAAACATATAACAGTCACACATATATAACAGCCACACATATATAACACATACATATAACAGTCACACATATATAACACATACATATAACAGTCACACATATATAACACATACATATAACAGTCACACATATATAACACATACATATATCAGTCACACATATATAACACATACATATAACAGTCACACATATATAACACATACATATAACAGTCACACATATATAACAGCCACACATATATAACACATACATATAAAAGTCACACTTATATAACACATACATATAACAGTCACACATATATAACACATACATATAACAGTCACACATATATATCACATACATATAACGCCTCACATATATAACACATACATATAACAGTCACACATATATAACACATACATATAACAGTCACACATATATAACACATACATATATCAGTCACACATATATAACACATACATATAACAGTCATACATATATATCAGTCACACATATATAATGGTCACACATATATAACAGTCACACATGTATAACAGTCACACATATATAACAGTCACACATATATAACAGTCACACATATATAACAGTGACACATATATAACACATACATATAACAGCCACACATATATAACACATACATATAACAGCCACACATATATAACACATACGTATAACAGTCACACATATATAACCCATACATATAACAGTCACACATGTATATCACATACATATAACAGCCACACATATATAACAGCCACACATATAAAACACATACATATAACAGTCACACATGTATATCACATACATATAACAGTCACACATATAAAACACATACATATAACAGTCACACATATATATCACATACATATAACAGCCACACATATATAACAGATACACATATATAACACATACATATAACAGCCACACATATATAACACATACATATAACAGTCACACATATATATCACATACATATAACAGCCACACATATATAACACATACATATAATAGTCACACATATATATCACATACATATAACAGTCACACATATATAATACATACATATAACAGTCACACATATATAACACATACATATAACAGTCACACATATATACCACATACATATAACAGCCACTCATATATAACAGCCACACATACATAACACATACATATAACAGTCACACATATATATCACATACATATAACAGTCACACATACATATAACAGTCACACATATATATCACATACATATAACAGCCACTCATATATAACAGCCACACATATATAACACATACACATAACAGTCAGACATATATATCACATACATATAACAGTCACACATATATAATACATACATATAACAGTCACACATATATATCACATACATATAACAGACACACATATATAACACATACGTATAACAGTCACACATATATAACACATACATATAACAGTCACACATATATATATATCACATACATATAACAGCCACACATATATAACACATACATATAACAGTCACACATATATAACACATACATATAACAGTCACACATATATATCACATACATATAACAGCCACACATATATAACACATACATATAATAGCCACACTTATACAACACATACATATAACATCCACACATATATAACACATACATATATATCAGTCACATTTATATAACAGTCACACATATATAACAGTCATACATATAACTGTCACACATATATAACAGTCACACATATAACAGCCACACACATATAACACATACATATAACAGTCACACATATATAACAGTCACACATATATATCAGTCACACATATATAACAGTCACACATATATATCAGTCACACATATATAACAGTCACACATATATAACAGTCACACATATATAACAGTCACACATATATAAGTCACACATATATAACAGTCACACATATATAAGTCACACATATATAACAGTCACACATATATAAGTCACACATATATAACAGTAACACATATATAACAGTCACTCATATATAACAACCACACATATATAACACATACATATAACAGTCACACACATATATCACATACATATAACAGTCACACATATATATCACATACATATAACAGCCACACATATATAACAGCCACACATATATAACACATACATATAACAGCCACACATATATAACACATACATATAACAGCCACACATATATATCACATACATATAACAGTCACACATATATATCACATACATATAACAGCCACACATATATATCAGATACATATAATAGCCACACATATATATCACATACATATAACAGCCACACATATATAACACATACATATAACAGTCACACATATATAACAGCCACACATATATAACACATACATATAACAGCCACACATATGTAACAGCCACACATATATAACACATACATATAACAGTCACACATCTATAACAGCCACACATATATAACACATACATATAACAGTCACACATATATATCACATACATATAACAGCCACACATATATAACAGCCACACATATATAACACATACATATTACAGCCACACATATATAACACATACATATAACAGTCACACATATATATCACATACATATAACAGCCACACATATATAACACATACATATAATAGTCACACATATATATCACATACATATAACAGTCACACATATATAATACATACATATAACAGTCACACATATATAACACATACATATAACAGTCACACATATATACCACATACATATAACAGCCACTCATATATAACAGCCACACATACATAACACATACATATAACAGTCACACATATATATCACATACATATAACAGTCACACATACATATAACAGTCACACATATATATCACATACATATAACAGCCACTCATATATAACAGCCACACATATATAACACATACACATAACAGTCAGACATATATATCACATACATATAACAGTCACACATATATAATACATACATATAACAGTCACACATATATATCACATACATATAACAGACACACATATATAACACATACGTATAACAGTCACACATATATAACACATACATATAACAGTCACACATATATATATATATCACATACATATAACAGCCACACATATATAACACATACATATAACAGTCACACATATATAACACATACATATAACAGTCACACATATATATCACATACATATAACAGCCACACATATATAACACATACATATAATAGCCACACTTATACAACACATACATATAACATCCACACATATATAACACATACATATATATCAGTCACATTTATATAACAGTCACACATATATAACAGTCATACATATAACTGTCACACATATATAACAGTCACACATATAACAGCCACACACATATAACACATACATATAACAGTCACACATATATAACAGTCACACATATATATCAGTCACACATATATAACAGTCACACATATATATCAGTCACACATATATAACAGTCACACATATATAACAGTCACACATATATAACAGTCACACATATATAAGTCACACATATATAACAGTCACACATATATAAGTCACACATATATAACAGTCACACATATATAAGTCACACATATATAACAGTAACACATATATAACAGTCACTCATATATAACAACCACACATATATAACACATACATATAACAGTCACACATATATATCACATACATATAACAGTCACACATATATATCACATACATATAACAGCCACACATATATAACAGCCACACATATATAACACATACATATAACAGCCACACATATATAACACATACATATAACAGCCACACATATATATCACATACATATAACAGTCACACATATATATCACATACATATAACAGCCACACATATATATCACATACATATAATAGCCACACATATATATCACATACATATAACAGCCACACATATATAACACATACATATAACAGTCACACATATATAACAGCCACACATATATAACACATACATATAACAGCCACACATATGTAACAGCCACACATATATAACACATACATATAACAGTCACACATCTATAACAGCCACACATATATAACACATACATATAACAGTCACACATATATATCACATACATATAACAGCCACACATATATAACAGCCACACATATATAACACATACATATTACAGCCACACATATATAACACATACATATAACAGTCACACATATATATCACATTCATATAACAGCCACACATATATAACAGACACACATATATAACATATACATATAACAGCCACACATATATAACACATACGTATAACAGTCACATATATATAACCCATACATATAACAGTCACACATGTATATCACATACATATAACAGCCACACATATATAACAGCCACATATATAAAACACATACATATAACAGTCACACATGTATATCACATACATATAACAGTCACACATATAAAACACATACATATAACAGTCACACATATATATCACATACATATAACAGCCACACATATATAACAGATACACATATATAACACATACATATAACAGCCACACATATATAACACATACATATAACAGTCACACATATATATCACATACATATAACAGCCACACATATATAACACATACATATAATAGTCACACATATATATCACATACATATAACAGTCACACATATATAATACATACATATAACAGTCACACATATATAACACATACATATAACAGTCACACATATATACCACATACATATAACAGCCACTCATATATAACAGCCACACATACATAACACATACATATAACAGTCACACATATATATCACATACATATAACAGTCACACATACATATAACAGTCACACATATATATCACATACATATAACAGCCACTCATATATAACAGCCACACATATATAACACATACACATAACAGTCAGACATATATATCACATACATATAACAGTCACACATATATAATACATACATATAACAGTCACACATATATATCACATACATATAACAGACACACATATATAACACATACGTATAACAGTCACACATATATAACACATACATATAACAGTCACACATATATATATATCACATACATATAACAGCCACACATATATAACACATACATATAACAGTCACACATATATAACACATACATATAACAGTCACACATATATATCACATACATATAACAGCCACACATATATAACACATACATATAATAGCCACACTTATACAACACATACATATAACATCCACACATATATAACACATACATATATATCAGTCACATTTATATAACAGTCACACATATATAACAGTCATACATATAACTGTCACACATATATAACAGTCACACATATAACAGCCACACACATATAACACATACATATAACAGTCACACATATATAACAGTCACACATATATAACACATACATATATATCAGTCACATTTATATAACAGTCACACATATATAACAGTCATACATATAACTGTCACACATATATAACAGTCACACATATAACAGCCACACACATATAACACATACATATAACAGTCACACATATATAACAGTCACACATATATATCAGTCACACATATATAACAGTCACACATATATATCAGTCACACATATATAACAGTCACACATATATAACAGTCACACATATATAACAGTCACACATATATAAGTCACACATATATAACAGTCACACATATATAAGTCACAAATATATAACAGTCACACATATATAAGTCACACATATATAACAGTAACACATATATAACAGTCACTCATATATAACAACCACACATATATAACACATACATATAACAGTCACACATATATATCACATACATATAACAGCCACACATATATATCACATACATATAATAGCCACACATATATATCACATACATATAACAGCCACACATATATAACACATACATATAACAGTCACACATATATAACAGCCACACATATATAACACATACATATAACAGCCACACATATGTAACAGCCACAGATATATAACACATACATATAACAGTCACACATCTATAACAGCCACACATATATAACACATACATATAACAGTCACACATACATATCACATACATATAACAGCCACACATATATAACAGCCACACATATATAACACATACATATTACAGCCACACATATATAACACATACATATAACAGTCACACATATATATCACATTCATATAACAGCCACACATATATAACAGACACACATATATAACATATACATATAACAGCCACACATATATAACACATACGTATAACAGTCACATATATATAACACATACATATAACAGTCACACATATATATCACATACATATAACAGCCACACATATATAACAGCCACACATATATAACACATACATATAACAGCCACACCTATATAACACATACATATAACAGTCACACATATATAACACATACGTATAACAGTCACACATATATAACCCATACATATAACAGTCACACATGTATATCACATACATATAACAGCCACACATATATAACAGCCACACATATAAAACACATACATATAACAGTCACACATATATATCACATACATATAACAGCCACACATATATAACAGCCACACATATATAACACATACATATAACAGCCACACATATATAACACACATACATATAACAGTCACACATATATATCACATACATATAACAGCCACACATATATAACACATACATATAATAGTCACACATATATATCACATACATATAACAGTCACACATATATAATACATACATATAACAGTCACACATATATAACACATACATATAACAGTCACACATATATACCACATACATATAACAGCCACTCATATATAACAGTCACACATATATAACACATACATATAACAGTCACACATATATAACACATACATATAACAGTCACACATATATATCACATACATATAACAGTCACACATATATAACACATACGTATAACAGTCACACATATATAACACATACATATAACAGTCACACATATATATATATATATATATCACATACATATAACAGCCACACATATATAACAAATACATATAACAGTCACATATATATAACACATACATATAACAGTCACACATATATATCACATACATATAACAGCCACACATATATAACACATACATATAATAGCCACACTTATACAACACATACATATAACATCCACACATATATAACACATACATATATATCAGTCACATTTATATAACAGTCACACATATATAACAGTCATACATATAACTGTCACACATATATAACAGTCACACATATAACAGCCACACACATATAACACATACATATAACAGTCACACATATATAACAGTCACACATATATATCAGTCACACATATATAACAGTCACACATATATATCAGTCACACATATATAACAGTCACACATATATAACAGTCACACATATATAACAGTCACACATATATAAGTCACA
The DNA here is from genome assembly GCA_963921405.1 of Cepaea hortensis. NCBI lineage: Eukaryota > Metazoa > Mollusca > Gastropoda > Stylommatophora > Helicidae > Cepaea > Cepaea hortensis. Next base: position 279,987 of record OY992892.1, read on the forward strand.
CATATATAACAGTCACACATATATAAGTCACACATATATAACAGTCACACATATATAAGTCACACATATATAACAGTAACACATATATAACAGTCACTCATATATAACAACCACACATATATAACACATACATATAACAGTCACACATATATATCACATACATATAACAGTCACACATATATATCACATACATATAACAGCCACACATATATAACAGCCACACATATATAACACATACATATAACAGCCACACATATATAACACATACATATAACAGCCACACATATATATCACATACATATAACAGTCACACATATATATCACATACATATAACAGCCACACATATATATCACATACATATAATAGCCACACATATATATCACATACATATAACAGCCACACATATATAACACATACATATAACAGTCACACATATATAACAGCCACACATATATAACACATACATATAACAGCCACACATATGTAACAGCCACACATATATAACACATACATATAACAGTCACACATCTATAACAGCCACACATATATAACACATACATATAACAGTCACACATATATATCACATACATATAACAGCCACACATATATAACAGCCACACATATATAACACATACATATTACAGCCACACATATATAACACATACATATAACAGTCACACATATATATCACATTCATATAACAGCCACACATATATAACAGACACACATATATAACATATACATATAACAGTCACACATATATAACACATACGTATAACAGTAACACATATATAACACATACGTATAACAGTCACACATATATAACACATACATATAACAGTAACACATATATAACACATACGTATAACAGTCACACATATATAACACATACGTATAACAGTAACACATATATAACACATACGTATAACAGTAACACATATATAACAGTCACACATATATAACACATACGTATAACAGTAACACATATATAACAGTCACACATATATAACACATACGTATAACAGCCACACATATATAACACATACATATAACAGTCACACATATATATCACATACATATAACAGCCACACATATATAACAGCCACACATATATAACACATACATATTACAGCCACACATATATAACACATACATATAACAGCCACACATATAAAACACATACATATAACAGTCACACATGTATATCACATACATATAACAGTCACACATATAAAACACATACATATAACAGTCACACATATATATCACATACATATAACAGCCACACATATATAACAGCCACACATATATAACACATACATATAACAGCCACACATATATAACACATACATATAACAGTCACACATATATATCACATACATATAACAGCCACACATATATAACACATACATATAATAGTCACACATATATATCACATACATATAACAGTCACACATATATAATACATACATATAACAGTCACACATATATAACACATACATATAACAGTCACACATATATACCACATACATATAACAGCCACTCATATATAACAGCCACACATACATAACACATACATATAACAGTCACACATATATATCACATACATATAACAGTCAAACATACATATAACAGTCACACATATATATCACATACATATAATAGCCACTCATATATAACAGCCACACATATAAAACACATACACATAACAGACAGACATATATATCACATACATATAACAGTCACACATATATAATACATACATATAACAGTCACACATATATATCACATACATATAACAGACACACATATATAACACATACGTATAACAGTCACACATATATAACACATACATATAACAGTCACATATATATATATATATATATATATATATATATATATATATATATATATATATATATATATATATCACATACATATAACAGCCAAACATATATAACACATACATATAACAGTCACACATATATAACACATACATATAAGCAGTCACACATATATATCACATACATATAACAGCCACACATATATAACACATACATATAATAGCCACACTTATACAACACATACATATAACATCCACACATATATAACACATACATATATATCAGTCACATTTATATAACAGTCACACATATATAACAGTCATACATATAACAGTCACACATATATAACAGTCACACATATAACAGCCACACACATATAACACATACATATTACAGTCACACATATATAACAGTCACACATATATATCAGTCACACATATATAACAGTCACACATATATATCAGTCACACATATATAACAGTCACACATATATAACAGTCACACATATATAACAGTCACACATATATAAGTCACACATATATAACAGTCACACATATATAAGTCACACATATATAACAGTCACACATATATAAGTCACACATATATAACAGTAACACATATATAACAGTCACACATATATAACAGACACACATATATAACATATACATATAACAGCCACACATATATAACGCATACGTATAACAGTCACATATATATAACACATACATATAACAGTCACACATATATATCACATACATATAACAGCCACACATATATAACAGCCACACATATATAACACATACATATAACAGCCACACATATATAACACATACATATAACAGTCACACATATATAACACATACGTATAACAGTCACACATATATAACCCATACATATAACAGTCACACATGTATATCACATACATATAACAGCCACACATATATAACAGCCACACATATAAAACACATACATATAACAGTCACACATATATATCACATACATATAACAGCCACACATATATAACAGCCACACATATATAACACATACATATAACAGCCACACATATATAACACACATACATATAACAGTCACACATATATATCACATACATATAACAGCCACACATATATAACACATACATATAATAGTCACACATATATATCACATACATATAACAGTCACACATATATAATACATACATATAACAGTCACACATATATAACACATATATATAACAGTCACACATATATACCACATACATATAACAGCCACTCATATATAACAGCCACACATACATAACACATACATATAACAGTCACACATATATATCACATACACATAACAGTCACACATATATATCACATACATATAACAGTCACACATATATATCACATACATATAACAGGCACACATATATAACAGCCACACATATATATTAGTCACACATATATAACAGTCACACATATATAACACATACATATAACAGTCACACATATATAACACATACATATAACAGTCACACATATATATCACATACATATAACAGTCACACATATATAACACATACGTATAACAGTCACACATATATAACAGTCACACATATATTAAACATACGTATAACAGTAACACATATATAACAGTCACACATATATAACACATACGTATAACAGTCACACATATATAACAGTCACACATATATAACACATACGTATAACAGTAACACATATATAACACATACATATAACAGTCACACATATATAACAGTCACACATATATAACACATACGTATAACAGTAACACATATATAACAGTCACACATATATAACACATACGTATAATAGTAACACATATATAACACATACGTATAACAGTCACACATATATAACACATATGTATAACAGTAACACATATATAACACATACGCATAACAGTAACACATATATAACAGTCACACATATATAACACATACGTATAACAGTAACACATATATAACACATACGTATAACAGTAACACATATATAACACATACGTATAACAGTCACACATATATAACACATACGTATAACAGTAACACATATATAACACATACGTATAACAGTCACACATATATAACACATACATATAACAGTAACACATATATAACACATACGTATAACAGTCACAAATATATAACACATACATATAACAGTCACACATATATACCACATACATATAACAGCCACTCATATATAACAGCCACACATACATAACACATACATATAACAGTCACACATATATATCACATACATATAACAGTCACACATACATATAACAGTCACACATATATATCACATACATATAACAGCCACTCATATATAACAGCCACACATATATAACACATACACATAACAGTCAGACATATATATCACATACATATAACAGTCACACATATATAATACATACATATAACAGTCACACATATATATCACATACATATAACAGACACACATATATAACACATACGTATAACAGTCACACATATATAACACATACATATAACAGTCACATATATATATATATATATCACATACATATAACAGCCACACATATATAACACATACATATAACAGTCACACATATATAACACATACATATAACAGTCACACATATATATCACATACATATAACAGCCACACATATATAACACATACATATAATAGCCACACTTATACAACACATACATATAACATCCACACATATATAACACATACATATATATTAGTCACATTTATATAACAGTCACACATATATAACAGTCATACATATAACTGTCACACATATATAACAGTCACACATATAACAGCCACACACATATAACACATACATATAACAGTCACACATATATAACAGTCACACATATATATCAGTCACACATATATAACAGTCACACATATATATCAGTCACACATATATAACAGTCACACATATATAACAGTCACACATATATAACAGTCACACATATATAAGTCACACATATATAACAGTCACACATATATAAGTCACACATATATAACAGTCACACATATATAAGTCACACATATATAACAGTAACACATATATAACAGTCACTCATATATAACAACCACACATATATAACACATACATATAACAGTCACACATATATATCACATACATATAACAGTCACACATATATATCACATACATATAACAGCCACACATATATAACAGCCACACATATATAACACATACATATAACAGCCACACATATATAACACATACATATAACAGCCACACATATATATCACATACATATAACAGTCACACATATATATCACATACATATAACAGCCACACATATATATCACATACATATAATAGCCACACATATATATCACATACATATAACAGCCACACATATATAACACATACATATAACAGTCACACATATATAACAGCCACACATATATAACACATACATATAACAGCCACACATATGTAACAGCCACACATATATAACACATACATATAACAGTCACACATCTATAACAGCCACACATATATAACACATACATATAACAGTCACACATATATATCACATACATATAACAGTAACACATATATAACACATACGTATAACAGTCACAAATATATAACACATACATATAACAGTCACACATATATACCACATACATATAACAGCCACTCATATATAACAGCCACACATACATAACACATACATATAACAGTCACACATATATATCACATACATATAACAGTCACACATACATATAACAGTCACACATATATATCACATACATATAACAGCCACTCATATATAACAGCCACACATATATAACACATACACATAACAGTCAGACATATATATCACATACATATAACAGTCACACATATATAATACATACATATAACAGTCACACATATATATCACATACATATAACAGACACACATATATAACACATACGTATAACAGTCACACATATATAACACATACATATAACAGTCACATATATATATATATATCACATACATATAACAGCCACACATATATAACACATACATATAACAGTCACACATATATAACACATACATATAACAGTCACACATATATATCACATACATATAACAGCCACACATATATAACACATACATATAATAGCCACACTTATACAACACATACATATAACATCCACACATATATAACACATACATATATATCAGTCACATTTATATAACAGTCACACATATATAACAGTCATACATATAACTGTCACACATATATAACAGTCACACATATAACAGCCACACACATATAACACATACATATAACAGTCACACATATATAACAGTCACACATATATATCAGTCACACATATATAACAGTCACACATATATATCAGTCACACATATATAACAGTCACACATATATAACAGTCACACATATATAACAGTCACACATATATAAGTCACACATATATAACAGTCACACATATATAAGTCACACATATATAACAGTCACACATATATAAGTCACACATATATAACAGTAACACATATATAACAGTCACTCATATATAACAACCACACATATATAACACATACATATAACAGTCACACATATATATCACATACATATAACAGTCACACATATATATCACATACATATAACAGCCACACATATATAACAGCCACACATATATAACACATACATATAACAGCCACACATATATAACACATACATATAACAGCCACACATATATATCACATACATATAACAGTCACACATATATATCACATACATATAACAGCCACACATATATATCACATACATATAATAGCCACACATATATATCACATACATATAACAGCCACACATATATAACACATACATATAACAGTCACACATATATAACAGCCACACATATATAACACATACATATAACAGCCACACATATGTAACAGCCACACATATATAACACATACATATAACAGTCACACATCTATAACAGCCACACATATATAACACATACATATAACAGTCACACATATATATCACATACATATAACAGCCACACATATATAACAGCCACACATATATAACACATACATATTACAGCCACACATATATAACACATACATATAACAGTCACACATATATATCACATTCATATAACAGCCACACATATATAACAGACACACATATATAACATATACATATAACAGCCACACATATATAACACATACGTATAACAGTCACATATATATAACACATACATATAACAGTCACACATATATATCACATACATATAACAGCCACACATATATAACAGCCACACATATATAACACATACATATAACAGCCACACATATATAACACATACATATAACAGTCACACATATATAACACATACGTATAACAGTCACACATATATAACCCATACATATAACAGTCACACATGTATATCACATACATATAACAGCCACACATATATAACAGCCACACATATAAAACACATACATATAACAGTCACACATATATATCACATACATATAACAGCCACACATATATAACAGCCACACATATATAACACATACATATAACAGCCACACATATATAACACACATACATATAACAGTCACACATATATATCACATACATATAACAGCCACACATATATAACACATACATATAATAGTCACACATATATATCACATACATATAACAGTCACACATATATAATACATACATATAACAGTCACACATATATAACACATACATATAACAGTCACACATATATACCACATACATATAACAGTCACACATATATACCACATACATATAACAGCCACTCATATATAACAGCCACACATACATAACACATACATATAACAGTCACACATATATATCACATACACATAACAGTCACACATATATATCACATACATATAACAGTCACACATATATATCACATACATATAACAGGCACACATATATAACAGCCACACATATATATTAGTCACACATATATAACAGTCACACATATATAACACATACATATAACAGTCACACATATATAACACATACATATAACAGTCACACATATATATCACATACATATAACAGTCACACATATATAACACATACGTATAACAGTCACACATATATAACAGTCACACATATATTAAACATACGTATAACAGTAACACATATATAACAGTCACACATATATAACACATACGTATAACAGTCACACATATATAACAGTCACACATATATAACACATACGTATAACAGTAACACATATATAACACATACATATAACAGTCACACATATATAACAGTCACACATATATAACACATACGTATAACAGTAACACATATAACAGTCACACATATATAACACATACATATAATAGTAACACATATATAACACATACGTATAACAGTCACACATATATAACACATACGTATAACAGTAACACATATATAACACATACGCATAACAGTAACACATATATAACAGTCACACATATATAACACATACATATAACAGTAACACATATATAATACATACGTATAACAGTAACACATATATAACACATACGTATAACAGTCACACATATATAACACATACGTATAACAGTAACACATATATAACACATACGTATAACAGTCACACATATATAACACATACATATAACAGTAACACATATATAACACATACGTATAACAGTCACACATATATAACACATACGTATAACAGTAACACATATATAACACATACGTATAACAGTAACACATATATAACAGTCATACATATATAACACATACGTATAACAGTAACACATATATAACAGTCACACATATATAACACATACGTATAACAGCCACACATATATAACACATACATATAACAGTCACACATATATATCACATACATATAACAGCCACACATATATAACAGCCACACATATATAACACATACATATTACAGCCACACATATATAACACATACATATAACAGTCACACATATATATCACATTCATATAACAGCCACACATATATAACAGACACACATATATAACACATACATATAACAGCCACACATATATAACACATACGTATAACAGTCACATATATATAACACATACATATAACAGTCACACATATATATCACATACATATAACAGCCACACATATATAACAGCCACACATATACAACACATACATATAACAGCCACACATATATAACACATACATATAACAGTCACACATATATAACACATACGTATAACAGTCACACATATATAACCCATACATATAACAGTCACACATGTATATCACATACATATAACAGCCACACATATATAACAGCCACACATATAAAACACATACATATAACAGTCACACATGTATATCACATACATATAACAGTCACACATATAAAACACATACATATAACAGTCACACATATATATCACATACATATAACAGCCACACATATATAACAGCCACACATATATAACACATACATATAACAGCCACACATATATAACACATACATATAACAGTCACACATATATATCACATACATATAACAGCCACACATATATAACACATACATATAATAGTCACACATATATATCACATACATATAATAGCCACACATATATATCACATACATATAACAGCCACACATATATAACACATACATATAACAGTCACACATATATAACAGCCACACATATATAACACATACATATAACAGCCACACATATGTAACAGCCACACATATATAACACATACATATAACAGTCACACATCTATAACAGCCACACATATATAACACATACATATAACAGTCACACATATATATCACATACATATAACAGCCACACATATATAACAGCCACACATATATAACACATACATATTACAGCCACACATATATAACACATACATATAACAGTCACACATATATATCACATTCATATAACAGCCACACATATATAACAGACACACATATATAACATATACATATAACAGCCACACATATATAACACATACGTATAACAGTCACATATATATAACACATACATATAACAGTCACACATATATATCACATACATATAACAGCCACACATATATAACAGCCACACATATATAACACATACATATAACAGCCACACATATATAACACATACATATAACAGTCACACATATATAACACATACGTATAACAGTCACACATATATAACCCATACATATAACAGTCACACATGTATATCACATACATATAACAGCCACACATATATAACAGCCACACATATAAAACACATACATATAACAGTCACACATATATATCACATACATATAACAGCCACACATATATAACAGCCACACATATATAACACATACATATAACAGCCACACATATATAACACACATACATATAACAGTCACACATATATATCACATACATATAACAGCCACACATATATAACACATACATATAATAGTCACACATATATATCACATACATATAACAGTCACACATATATAATACATACATATAACAGTCACACATATATAACACATACATATAACAGTCACACATATATACCACATACATATAACAGTCACACATATATACCACATACATATAACAGCCACTCATATATAACAGCCACACATACATAACACATACATATAACAGTCACACATATATATCACATACACATAACAGTCACACATATATATCACATACATATAACAGTCACACATATATATCACATACATATAACAGGCACACATATATAACAGCCACACATATATATTAGTCACACATATATAACAGTCACACATATATAACACATACATATAACAGTCACACATATATAACACATACATATAACAGTCACACATATATATCACATACATATAACAGTCAAACATATATAACACATACGTATAACAGTCACACATATATAACAGTCACACATATATTAAACATACGTATAACAGTAACACATATATAACAGTCACACATATATAACACATACGTATAACAGTCACACATATATAACAGTCACACATATATAACACATACGTATAACAGTAACACATATATAACACATACATATAACAGTCACACATATATAACAGTCACACATATATAACACATACGTATAACAGTAACACATATATAACAGTCACACATATATAACACATACATATAATAGTAACACATATATAACACATACGTATAACAGTCACACATATATAACACATACGTATAACAGTAACACATATATAACACATACGCATAACAGTAACACATATATAACAGTCACACATATATAACACATACATATAACAGTAACACATATATAATACATACGTATAACAGTAACACATATATAACACATACGTATAACAGTCACACATATATAACACATACGTATAACAGTAACACATATATAACACATACGTATAACAGTCACACATATATAACACATACATATAACAGTAACACATATATAACACATACGTATAACAGTCACACATATATAACACATACGTATAACAGTAACACATATATAACACATACGTATAACAGTAACACATATATAACAGTCACACATATATAACACATACGTATAACAGTAACACATATATAACAGTCACACATATATAACACATACGTATAACAGCCACACATATATAACACATACATATAACAGTCACACATATATATCACATACATATAACAGCCACACATATATAACAGCCACACATATATAACACATACATATTACAGCCACACATATATAACACATACATATAACAGTCACACATATATATCACATTCATATAACAGCCACACATATATAACAGACACACATATATAACACATACATATAACAGCCACACATATATAACACATACGTATAACAGTCACATATATATAACACATACATATAACAGTCACACATATATATCACATACATATAACAGCCACACATATATAACAGCCACACATATATAACACATACATATAACAGCCACACATATATAACACATACATATAACAGTCACACATATATAACACATACGTATAACAGTCACACATATATAACCCATACATATAACAGTCACACATGTATATCACATACATATAACAGCCACACATATATAACAGCCACACATATAAAACACATACATATAACAGTCACACATGTATATCACATACATATAACAGTCACACACATAAAACACATACATATAACAGTCACACATATATATCACATACATATAACAGCCACACATATATAACAGCCACACATATATAACACATACATATAACAGCCACACATATATAACACATACATATAACATTCACACATATATATCACATACATATAACAGCCACACATATAAAACACATACATATAATAGTCACACATATATATCACATACATATAACAGTCACACATATATAATACATACATATAACAGTCACACATATATAACACATACATATAACAGTCACACATATATACCACATACATATAACAGCCACTCATATATAACAGCCACACATACATAACACAGACATATAACAGTCACACATATATATCACATACATATAACAGTCAAACATACATATAACAGTCACACATATATATCACATACATATAACAGCCACTCATATATAACAGCCACACATATATAACACATACACATAACAGTCAGACATATATATCACATACATATAACAGTCACACATATATAATACATACATATAACAGTCACACATATATATCACATACATATAACAGACACACATATATAACACATACGTATAACAGTCACACATATATAACACATACATATAACAGTCACACATATATATATATATATATATATATATATATCACATACATATAACAGCCAAACATATATAACACATACATATAATAGTCACACATATATAACACATACATATAACAGTCACACATATATATCACATACATATAACAGTCACACATATATAACACATACATATAATAGCCACACTTATACAACACATACATATAACATCCACACATATATAACACATACATATATATCAGTCACATTTATATAACAGTCACACATATATAACAGTCATACATATAACAGTCACACATATATAACAGTCACACATATATAACAGTCACACACATATAACACATACATATTACAGTCACACATATATAACAGTCACACATATATATCAGTCACACATATATAACAGTCACACATATATATCAGTCACACATATATAACAGTCACACATATATAACAGTCACACATATATAACAGTCACACATATATAAGTCACACATATATAACAGTCACACATATATAAGTCACACATATATAACAGTCACACATATATAAGTCACACATATATAACAGTAACACATATATAACAGTCACACATATATAACAGCCACACATATATAACACATACATATAACAGTCACACATATATATCACATACATATAACAGTCACACATATATATCACATACATATAACAGCCACACATATATAACAGCCACACATATATAACACATACATATAACAGCCACACATATATAACACATACATATAACAGCCACACATATATATCACATACATATAACAGTCACACATATATATCACATACATATAACAGCCACACATATATATCACATACATATAACAGTCACACATATATAACACATACGTATAACTGTAACACATATATAACACATACATATAACAGTAACAAATATATAACAGTCACACATATATAACACATACATATAACAGCCACACATATATAACACATACATATAACAGTCACACATATATATCACATACATATAACAGCCACACATATATAACAGCCACACATATATAGCACATACATATTACAGCCACACATATATAACACATACATATAACAGTCACACATATATATCACATTCATATAACAGCCACACATATATAACAGACACACATATATAACACATACATATAACAGCCACACATATATAACACATACGTATAACAGTCACATATATATAACACATACATATAACAGTCACACATATATATCACATACATATAACAGCCACACATATATAACAGCCACACATATATAACACATACATATAACAGCCACACATATATAACATATACATATAACAGTCACACATATATAACACATACGTATAACAGTCACACATATATAACCCATACATATAACAGTCACACATGTATATCACATACATATAACAGCCACACATATATAACAGCCACACATATAAAACACATACATATAACAGTCACACATGTATATCACATACATATAACAGTCACACATATAAAACACATACATATAACAGTCACACATATATATCACATACATATAACAGCCACACATATATAACAGCCACACATATATAACACATACATATAACAGCCACACATATATAACACATACATATAACAGTCACACATATATATCACATACATATAACAGCCACACATATATAACACATACATATAATAGTCACACATATATATCACATACATATAACAGTCACACATATATAATACATACATATAACTGTCACACATATATAACACATACATATAACAGTCACACATATATACCACATACATATAACAGCCACTCATATATAACAGCCACACATACATAACACATACATATAACAGTCACACATATATATCACATACACATAACAGTCACACATATATATCACATACATATAACAGTCACACATATATATCACATACATATAACAGGCACACATATATAACAGCCACACATATATATTAGTCACACATATATAACAGTCACACATATATAACACATACATATAACAGTCACACATATATAACACATACATATAACAGTCACACATATATATCACATACATATAACAGTCACACATATATAACACATACGTATAACAGTCACACATATATAACAGTCACACATATATAACACATACGTATAACAGTAACACATATATAACAGTCACACATATATAACACATACGTATAACAGTCACACATATATAACAGTCACACATATATAACACATACGTATAACAGTAACACATATATAACACATACATATAACAGTCACACATATATAACACATACGTATAACAGTAACACATATATAACACATACATATAACAGTCACACATATATAACAGTCACACATATATAACACATACGTATAACAGTAACACATATATAACAGTCACACATATATAACACATACGTATAACAGTAACACATATATAACACATACGTATAACAGTCACACATATATAACACATACGTATAACAGTAACACATATATAACACATACGTATAACAGTAACACATATATAACAGTCACACATATATAACTCATACGTATAACAGTAACACATATATAACACATACGTATAACAGTAACACATATATAACACATACGTATAACAGTCACACATATATAACACATACGTATAACAGTCACACATATATAACACATACGTATAACAGTCACACATATATAACACATACATATAACAGTAACACATATATAACACATACGTATAACAGTCACACATATATAACACATACGTATAACAGTAACACATATATAACACATACGTATAACAGTAACACATATATAACAGTCACACATATATAACACATACGTATAACAGTAACACATATATAACAGTCACACATATATAACACATACGTATAACAGCCACACATATATAACACATACATATAACAGTCACACATATATATCACATACATATAACAGCCACACATATATAACAGCCACACATATATAACACATACATATTACAGCCACACATATATAACACATACATATAACAGTCACACATATATATCACATTCATATAACAGCCACACATATATAACAGACACACATATATAACACATACATATAACAGCCACACATATATAACACATACGTATAACAGTCACATATATAAAACACATACATATAACAGTCACACATATATATCACATACATATAACAGCCACACATATATAACAGCCACACATATATAACACATACATATAACAGCCACACATATAAAACACATACATATAACAGTCACACATATATAACACATACGTATAACAGTCACACATATATAACCCATACATATAACAGTCACACATGTATATCACATACATATAACAGCCACACATACATAACAGCCACACATATAAAACACATACATATAACAGTCACACATGTATATCACATACATATAACAGTCACACATATAAAACACATACATATAACAGTCACATATATATATCACATACATATAACAGCCACACATATATATCAGCCACACATATATAACACATACATATAACAGCCACACATATATAACACATACATATAACAGTCACACATATATATCACATACATATAACAGCCACACATATATAACACATACATATAATAGTCACACATATATATCACATACATATAACAGTCACACATATATAATACATACATATAACAGTCACACATATATAACACATACATATAACAGTCACACATATATATCACATACATATAACAGCCACTCATATATAACAGCGACACATACATAACACATACATATAACAGTCACACATATATATCACATACATATAACAGTCACACATACATATAACAGTCACACATATATATCACATACATATAACAGCCACTCATATATAACAGCCAAACATATATAACACATACACATAACAGTCACACATATATATCACATACATATAACAGTCACACATATATAATACATACATATAACAGTCACACATATATATCACATACATATAACAGACACACATATATAACACATACGTATAACAGTCACACATATATAACACATACATATAACAGTCATATATATATATATATCACATACATATAACAGCCACACATATATAACACATACATATAACAGTCACACATATATAACACATACATATAACAGTCACACATATATATCACATACATATAACAGCCACACATATATAACACATACATATAATAGCCACACTTATACAACACATACATATAACATCCACACATATATAACACATACATATATATCAGTCACATTTATATAACAGTCACACATATATAACAGTCATACATATAACAGTCACACATATATAACAGTCACACATATAACAGCCACACACATATAACACATACATATAACAGTCACACATATATAACAGTCACACATATATATCAGTCACACATATATAACAGTCACACATATATATCAGTCACACATATATAACAGTCACACATATATAACAGTCACACATATATAACAGTCACACATATATAAGTCACACATATATAACAGTCACACATATATAAGTCACACATATATAACAGTCACACATATATAAGTCACACATATATAACAGTAACACATATATAAAAGTCACACATATATAACAGCCACACATATATAACACATACATATAACAGTCACACATATATATCACATACATATAACAGTCACACATATATATCACATACATATAACAGCCACACATATATAACAGCCACACATATATAACACATACATATAACAGCCACACATATATAACACATACATATAACAGCCACACATATATATCACATACATATAACAGTCACACATATATATCACATACATATAACAGCCACACATATATATCACATACATACAACAGCCACACATATATATCACATACATATAACAGCCACACATATATATCACATACATATAACAGTCACACATATATAACACATACGTATAACTGTAACACATATATAACACATACATATAACAGTAACAAATATATAACAGTCACACATATATAACACATACATATAACAGCCACACATATATAACACATACATATAACAGTCACACATATATATCACATACATATAACAGCCACACATATATAACAGCCACACATATATAGCACATACATATTACAGCCACACATATATAACACATACATATAACAGTCACACATATATATCACATTCATATAACAGCCACACATATATAACAGACACACATATATAACACATACATATAACAGCCACACATATATAACACATACGTATAACAGTCACATATATATAACACATACATATAACAGTCACACATATATATCACATACATATAACAGCCACACATATATAACAGCCACACATATATAACACATACATATAACAGCCACACATATATAACATATACATATAACAGTCACACATATATAACACATACGTATAACAGTCACACATATATAACCCATACATATAACAGTCACACATGTATATCACATACATATAACAGCCACACATATATAACAGCCACACATATAAAACACATACATATAACAGTCACACATGTATATCACATACATATAACAGTCACACATATAAAACACATACATATAACAGTCACACATATATATCACATACATATAACAGCCACACATATATAACAGCCACACATATATAACACATACATATAACAGCCACACATATATAACACATACATATAACAGTCACACATATATATCACATACATATAACAGCCACACATATATAACACATACATATAATAGTCACACATATATATCACATACATATAACAGTCACACATATATAATACATACATATAACTGTCACACATATATAACACATACATATAACAGTCACACATATATACCACATACATATAACAGCCACTCATATATAACAGCCACACATACATAACACATACATATAACAGTCACACATATATATCACATACACATAACAGTCACACATATATATCACATACATATAACAGTCACACATATATATCACATACATATAACAGGCACACATATATAACAGCCACACATATATATTAGTCACACATATATAACAGTCACACATATATAACACATACATATAACAGTCACACATATATAACACATACATATAACAGTCACACATATATATCACATACATATAACAGTCACACATATATAACACATACGTATAACAGTCACACATATATAACAGTCACACATATATAACACATACGTATAACAGTAACACATATATAACAGTCACACATATATAACACATACGTATAACAGTCACACATATATAACAGTCACACATATATAACACATACGTATAACAGTAACACATATATAACACATACATATAACAGTCACACATATATAACACATACGTATAACAGTAACACATATATAACACATACATATAACAGTCACACATATATAACAGTCACACATATATAACACATACGTATAACAGTAACACATATATAACAGTCACACATATATAACACATACGTATAACAGTAACACATATATAACACATACGTATAACAGTCACACATATATAACACATACGTATAACAGTAACACATATATAACACATACGTATAACAGTAACACATATATAACAGTCACACATATATAACTCATACGTATAACAGTAACACATATATAACACATACGTATAACAGTAACACATATATAACACATACGTATAACAGTCACACATATATAACACATACGTATAACAGTCACACATATATAACACATACGTATAACAGTCACACATATATAACACATACATATAACAGTAACACATATATAACACATACGTATAACAGTCACACATATATAACACATACGTATAACAGTAACACATATATAACACATACGTATAACAGTAACACATATATAACAGTCACACATATATAACACATACGTATAACAGTAACACATATATAACAGTCACACATATATAACACATACGTATAACAGCCACACATATATAACACATACATATAACAGTCACACATATATATCACATACATATAACAGCCACACATATATAACAGCCACACATATATAACACATACATATTACAGCCACACATATATAACACATACATATAACAGTCACACATATATATCACATTCATATAACAGCCACACATATATAACAGACACACATATATAACACATACATATAACAGCCACACATATATAACACATACGTATAACAGTCACATATATAAAACACATACATATAACAGTCACACATATATATCACATACATATAACAGCCACACATATATAACAGCCACACATATATAACACATACATATAACAGCCACACATATAAAACACATACATATAACAGTCACACATATATAACACATACGTATAACAGTCACACATATATAACCCATACATATAACAGTCACACATGTATATCACATACATATAACAGCCACACATACATAACAGCCACACATATAAAACACATACATATAACAGTCACACATGTATATCACATACATATAACAGTCACACATATAAAACACATACATATAACAGTCACATATATATATCACATACATATAACAGCCACACATATATATCAGCCACACATATATAACACATACATATAACAGCCACACATATATAACACATACATATAACAGTCACACATATATATCACATACATATAACAGCCACACATATATAACACATACATATAATAGTCACACATATATATCACATACATATAACAGTCACACATATATAATACATACATATAACAGTCACACATATATAACACATACATATAACAGTCACACATATATATCACATACATATAACAGCCACTCATATATAACAGCGACACATACATAACACATACATATAACAGTCACACATATATATCACATACATATAACAGTCACACATACATATAACAGTCACACATATATATCACATACATATAACAGCCACTCATATATAACAGCCAAACATATATAACACATACACATAACAGTCACACATATATATCACATACATATAACAGTCACACATATATAATACATACATATAACAGTCACACATATATATCACATACATATAACAGACACACATATATAACACATACGTATAACAGTCACACATATATAACACATACATATAACAGTCATATATATATATATATCACATACATATAACAGCCACACATATATAACACATACATATAACAGTCACACATATATAACACATACATATAACAGTCACACATATATATCACATACATATAACAGCCACACATATATAACACATACATATAATAGCCACACTTATACAACACATACATATAACATCCACACATATATAACACATACATATATATCAGTCACATTTATATAACAGTCACACATATATAACAGTCATACATATAACAGTCACACATATATAACAGTCACACATATAACAGCCACACACATATAACACATACATATAACAGTCACACATATATAACAGTCACACATATATATCAGTCACACATATATAACAGTCACACATATATATCAGTCACACATATATAACAGTCACACATATATAACAGTCACACATATATAACAGTCACACATATATAAGTCACACATATATAACAGTCACACATATATAAGTCACACATATATAACAGTCACACATATATAAGTCACACATATATAACAGTAACACATATATAAAAGTCACACATATATAACAGCCACACATATATAACACATACATATAACAGTCACACATATATATCACATACATATAACAGTCACACATATATATCACATACATATAACAGCCACACATATATAACAGCCACACATATATAACACATACATATAACAGCCACACATATATAACACATACATATAACAGCCACACATATATATCACATACATATAACAGTCACACATATATATCACATACATATAACAGCCACACATATATATCACATACATACAACAGCCACACATATATATCACATACATATAACAGCCACACATATATAACAGCCACACATATATAACAGCCACACATATATATCACATACATATAACAGCCACACATATATAACACATACATATAACAGTCACACATATATAACAGCCACACATATATAACACATACATATAACAGCCACACATATATAACACATACATATAACAGTCACACATCTATAACAGCCACACATATATAACACATACATATAACAGTCACACATATATATCACATACATATAACAGCCACACATATATAACAGCCACACATATATAACACATACATATTACAGCCACACATATATAACACATACATATAACAGTCACACATATATATCACATTCATATAACAGCCACACATATATAACAGACACACATATATAACATATACATATAACAGCCACACATATATAACACATACGTATAACAGTCACATATATATAACACATACATATAACAGTCACACATATATATCACATACATATAACAGCCACACATATATAACAGCCACACATATATAACACATACATATAACAGCCACACATATATAACACATACAAATAACAGTCACACATATATAACACATACGTATAACAGTCACACATATATAACCCATACATATAACAGTCACACATGTATATCACATACATATAACAGCCACACATATAAAACACATACATATAACAGTCACACATGTATATCACATACATATAACAGTCACACATATAAAACACATACATATAACAGTCACACATATATATCACATACATATAACAGCCACACATATATAACAGCCACACATATATAACACATACATATAACAGCCACACATATATAACACATACATATAACAGTCACACATATATATCGCATACATATAACAGCCACACATATATAACACATACATATAATAGTCACACATATATATCACATACATATAACAGTCACACATATATAATACATACATATAACAGTCACACATATATAACACATACATATAACAGTCACACATATATACCACATACATATAACAGCCACTCATATATAACAGCCACACATACATAACACATACATATAACAGTCACACATATATATCACATACATATAACAGTCACACATATATAATACATACATATAACAGTCACACATATATAACACATACATATAACAGTCACACATATATATCACATACACATAACAGTCACACATATATATCACATACATATAACAGTCACACATATATATCACATACATATAACAGGCACACATATATAACAGCCACACATATATATTAGTCACACATATATAACAGTCACACATATATAACACATACATATAACAGTCACACATATATAACACATACATATAACAGTCACACATATATAACACATACATATAACAGCCACACATATATAACACAAACATATAACAGTCACACATATATAACAGCCACACATATATAACACATACATATAACAGTCACACATATATAACACATACATATAACAGTCACACATATATAACACATACATATAACAGTCACACATATATAACACATACATATATCAGTCACACATATATAACACATACATATAACAGTCACACATATATAACACATACATATAACAGTCACACATATATAACAGCCACACATATATAACACATACATATAAAAGTCACACTTATATAACACATACATATAACAGTCACACATATATAACACATACATATAACAGTCACACATATATATCACATACATATAACGCCTCACATATATAACACATACATATAACAGTCACACATATATAACACATACATATAACAGTCACACATATATAACACATACATATAACAGTCACACATATATAACACATACATATAACAGTCATACATATATATCAGTCACACATATATAACGGTCACACATATATAACAGTCACACATGTATAACAGTCACACATATATAACAGTCACACATATATAACAGTCACACATATATAACAGTGACACATATATAACACATACATATAACAGTCACACTTATATAACACATACATATAACAGTCACACATATATAACTGTCACTCATATATAACAATCACACATATAACATAAAAAGATGTCAATTGAAACGAGAAAAAGAGTGTTGAGGGGATACATAGAGCCTGTTCTTTTGTATGGAAACTTGGACAATGAGCAATCAATCTGAAAAACATCTGATTGTTGCATAAATGTGGTTTCTCAGAAATTTGCAAAGAATACCATGGACAGATAGAAAAACTAATGACCACGTACTACAGGAGACAAATGAAAATCGTAGACTACCTAGAGAAATTAGACGAAGACAGTCAACATTTTTTGGACATGTTATGAGAAGAAATGGATTGGAGAACTTAGTGACAACTGGCAAGATCGAAGGGAACAGACCAATAGGAAGACCGAGAGGAATATACCTGGATGGCTTGGCCACATGGCATGGACGAGACAGGAACACTGAGCTGATCCAAGACACTGGTGATCGAGTGAAATGGCGAGTCATGACTGTCCACGCTTTCCGGCATGGCACATGATTGATTTATTGATATATAACAGTCACACATATATAACACATACATATAACTGTCACACATATATAACAGTCACACATATATAACAGTCACACATATATAACTCACACATATATAACAGTCACACATATATAACAGTCATACATATATAACAATCACACATATATAACAGTCACACATATATAACAGTCACACATATATAACAGTCACACATTTATAGCAGTTGAATATATAACAGTAACATATATTACAGCCACACATGCAACAAAATGCATATGTATAATTTTTCCCCATTTTTGTGAGGGTGCTCACGATAATCGTCAGACAACATCTCTGTAAGTTACTGGTCTACAGAACAACAGCCGCCATGTCTACCATCACCTGCCTGGTTCTCCTTGCTTTCTTGGGAGCTGTGTGTAGCGGTGCTCCGGTCAGTGGTACGCCTACTTTTTGTTTGTCAGTATCCGCTTGTTGTCGCTGGCTGTCTGCTAGATCTTGTCTGTTGGTCCACACGATCCATCTTCTCTTTCACGCCTTCTCCATCATTTCTTCTCCCTCTATCTTCCTTCACACTTTTCCCTAACTTCTCCCTTACTCCTTCTCCTTTACTTGTTCTCTCAATCTTCTTCTCCCTCACGTATCTCTCATATTATTTTAACTAACTTCTTCTCTTTCACTTCTCCTTCACTTTTTTTCTATATGACTTCATCTCCTTCGCCTTTTCCTCTTTTCTACTGCCCCACTTCTTCTTCCTCTATTCTTCTTTCTCACTTCCTCTCACTACTTCTCCCTCTATTCTTCTTTCTCACTTCTTCTCCCTACTTATTTCTCGCTACTACTCTCTAACTTCTTCTCCCACACTCCTGACTCACTTCTCCTTCACTTCTTCTTCCTCACTCCTTCAATATCACTTATCCCCCTCCCTCTCTTCTTCTCCCTCACTTCTTTCTAACTTCTTCTCCCACACTTCTGACTCACTTCTCCCACACTTCTGACTCACTTCTCCCACACTTCTGACTTACTTCTCCCACACATCTGACTCACTTATCCCACACTTCTGACTATCTTCTCCCACACTTCTGACCCACTTCTCCCACATTTCTGACTCACTTCTCCCACACTTCTGACACACTTCTACCTAACTTTTGAATCACGTCTCCCTCACTTCTTCTTCCGTATTTCTCCCCCACTTCTCCATAACTTCTTCTCCCTCGCTTCTTCTTCCTCATCTCTTTCTCACTTCTTCTCCCTCATTTATACTTCACTTTTTCTTTATTTCTCCCTCACTTCTTCTCTCACGCTCCTCCCTCGATTCTCCCTCACTTCTGACAAGCGTTTTCCTCACTTCTTCTCCCTCACTTCTTTTTTCCTCATTTCTTTCTTACTTCTTCTTCCTCATTTCCCCCTCATTTCTTCTCCCTCACTTCTTCTTCCTCACTGTTTCTCTCACACTTCCCTTTCACCTCTTCTCCTTCATTTCTCCCTTACTTATCACTTACATTTCCCAAACTTCTGAGTACCTTCTCCCTAACATCTTCTCCCTCACTTCTCTCCCACGTCTCTCTCAATTCTTTGCCCTCACTTCAACTTTTTCTTCTTCTTCTTCTACTTCTTATTTTGTTTAATTTCCTCACCCTTACTTCTCCAACATTTATTACTTTTTCACTTCTTCCTCACTTCTTTCCCCTTACTTATTCATTCTTACTTCCTCACCCTCACTTTGTCTCCCTTACTTCTTCT
This sequence comes from Cepaea hortensis, assembly GCA_963921405.1. Lineage (NCBI taxonomy): Eukaryota > Metazoa > Mollusca > Gastropoda > Stylommatophora > Helicidae > Cepaea > Cepaea hortensis. The sequence goes on from OY992892.1 coordinate 306,200, forward strand.
CCCTTACTTCTTCTCCCTCACTTCTTCTCCCACAATCTTCTCCCTCACTTCTCTCTCATTTCTCCGTAACCTCTTCCTGACTTCTCCCTCACTTCTCTCTCACTTCATCTTATTTTTCAATTTCCCCTCATTTATTCTCCCTCACTTCTTCTCTCGCACTTAATCTCTCTCACTTCTTCTCCTTCACTTCTTCTCCCTCATTTTATCTCTTTCACTTCCTCCCCCTCACTTGTCTCTCACTTCTTCTCCCTCGCTTCTTATTAAGTTCTCCCTCATTTCTTCTCCCTAACTTTTTTGTCCCTTCTCCCTCACTTCACGCTCTCTTCTCCTTCATTTCTACTTCAGTTAAACATACCTACATGGACATGGTCTGACCACCACCATAATTCATATTTCTAACAATGAACCCAGTTCCATTCCATGTTTCTTGCTTCCCAGTTTCCCTGGTGGAACCGATCGACGGATGCAAGGTCAACAACGAGTTCTTCATCAACGGAGAGATTATATATGAGAAATCCTGTTTCCGGGCTTTCTGCAAGGATGGCCACATCTACTACTCCATACTGGAGGACTGTAATAAAGGTCAAGTACACACGCCCGAAGCTATAGATCTTTCCGTTTGTGTCTGTCTCGTGCAAGTCCTTGCTTGAATTGTGTGTTCTCTCATTTGTATATTTACAGTTTTGTGAACACCAGCATTTCTTATATTCTGGATTATGTTATTTCTACACTCACTTTCTTATATTATCGGTTCATTCTCCCAATATATACAATTATGTGAACAAATTCTTTCCTTATGTGATAGGAGGAAGGAAAAAGAGTTAGGTGATGATAGGGAGAGGGTAAGATAGATGAGTAGTGGGAGAGAGTGAGTGAGGATGATAGGGAGAGACGACAAAGAAGAAGAAGAAGAAGAAGAAGAAGAAGAAGAAGAAGAAGAAGAAGAAGAAGAAGAAGAAGAAGAAGAAGAAGAAGAAGAAGAAGAAGAAGAAGAAGAAGAAGAAGAAGAAGAAGAAGAAGAAGAAGAAGAAGAAGAAGAAGAAGAAGAAGAGAGAGAGAGAGAGAGAGAGAGAGAGAGAGAGAGAGAGAGAGAGAGAGAGAGAGAGAGAGAGAGAGAGAGAGAGTAAAGAAGATGAAAGGATAAAGGTGGTTCGTGTTTCCGCGTGAGAACGATAACTAATTATGCTCTCGCTCCATCAATGTTCTGTGATATAATATCAGGCTAGAGATGAGTGTACAGCCTCTAAGGGCTCTTCAGCTAACCTACACAAACTCAAACTGACAAGTCGAAATGAAAGGTGTCAACATCTCGTATTGCACACAGGCACTTTCGCTACTTCATCCACACCTCAAAGAAACATCAGTTGCGTGGATGGATTTATACACTTTAATTCAGGCGAACCTGAGACAATTATACAATCATAACCAGGCGGTGACTGCCTGTCCACATATACAGTGGTCGACTTCTTCACAATACTCATACACAATCATATACAATCTCAACACTCGCTATCTTCAATTCGCGCCTTCGTTAACTACACATTGGCTCTCGGAATATCACACGCACCCTGTCTGGAAAGCTGTCGGGTCCCGTCTGACGAAGCTCAGTCGGTTGACTGGCCTGGTCGTCCTAAATCCCGTGCGGTCAGCAAATCCCCGTGCTAATCTATCCGTCACGTAGTACAGTAGTCTGTCCGTGCTAACCTAGGTTGTACTACTGCTTAGTCTGTTACGGGTGTTATCCCGTGAACTTGCGTCCCCCCTATCCTCGGGGTTGGTCCTGCTGTTGTACTAGACATGACACATCCTTGTCCCCATCTAAGTTTTATCTTATGACTGATCTAAGTTATAGCTTGCGTTATATCTCTACTCTATCTACTCCCCTGTAGAAGTCCTTATCTATGTCCTATCTGTCCTTACCTCTCTTCTGTCCCTTGTCCTATCTATGTCCTATCTAACACTTTGACATACTCTCGTGCCTCCCCCGTATTTCGTCACCAAATTCAACCTAGTAGGAGTGACGCAATGTCGTCATAGCATATAAAAAATTAGTTGGATCTAATTTGTCAATGTGTTTGTAGGAGTTCACTACTCATGTCCTTAGGTACCACTTCTGATCTACATAAGTATGATACCAAGTTAATGTCTTTACCCACTGATTTATGATCAGTGTCACATACCTGTAGTGTTGCTAAGAGTCACTACTCTTCCACATTACACTCTTGGTAGCTGTGTCGAACCAAGGCCAGTTTTTTTTTTTTAAACACTACCTCACCAAACATCGAATACCGATGTTCCGAACAAATTGTTGCTGTTGGGGAAACAATTCATTAATATATAATTCATGGTTCCCGTGCAATGTACCTCAACATCTTTTACAAGTTGTGTGTCTGCTGATATTTACCTATCTGGCTTCCGCTTGCGGATAAACTCTCAACTGTGTGCTCATAATTTCTATACGTCTGTTGTTTCCCCTGTGACTGTATGCTCTCCCTTGCATAATCTTGATGTTTTTACTTTATCTGTTTGTATTCCTGTTTGTATGCGTGTTGACGTATACTTTATGTATGCTTAAATTAGAAACATAAGTGTATGTTTATAATTCATGTGATTAAAGCCTTCAAGCGTCGCAGGTAGGTTTCTGCAAGTCACAAATAAATGCTTATGCTTGATTTGTGAGATAAGTCGCCGAACTGAGGCTCTGGAAAACATTACCATAGCTGAAACATATAAAATAACTACACGCTCACATGTGTTACACAGAAGACGAAGACAATTCATAAAAAATTCACGTGTGCGAAAAAAATGCACCAATGAAAATTTGTAATATTTTTAATACAGTCGTTCGTCCTTTCATTCGTCTTTCGTTCACTGATTCAGACCATGCAAGTTTAAAAACAGTCGTTGCCTCACGTCAATGTTTTTTCAAAGGGCTTATAACGGCCGTTACCTCACATCACCGTTCTCGAAGGGCTACAAGAGCCATTGCCTGAACTCTATTAAATCTCAAGGGGTCTACCGTGACCGAAGGCTGAACTTGATAATATGGCCGCTGTCTAGCATTATCGCTTCAAAAGGAAGCTTACCATAGCCTGAATTTTGACATTTTCAAGAAGCTTATCCAGGCCGCCATCGGCATTCTCGTTTGTCTCAACGGGCTACCAAAAGCCGGCTGCCTTACGTCGTGTCTCAGAGAGTTGACCAAGACTGCCCATTGATCGCCTTGACAGAGGTCTTTTCTACAAAACGTTTCTGCCGCCCACGAGTGGAGTGAAGCCGTTTTTTTTTTCAACACGTTTTCTGGTCGTCCTCGGGTGAAACATACTTCGCTGGTGTCACTGAAAAGCCCACGGAAGCTGTGTGTTGGAGGAACAGAACTCCTGAATTATCGTCGGTCGGAAACTACAGACTTACTACGACGCCGTGAGAGACAAACTGAATAATGATGAGAATTTAATGGTAAAATCTTAATGTTATTACAAATGTGTTTATTATAATTAAGTACTATAGTTGATTGAAATTTTTAATTAATAGAGTTAATAAATGTAATATAATGGCACAGGATGAGGCTTCATTGACACAGATTTTGAGTGGAGTAGGTAGAGCAATGTGCAGATTTACCACAGCAATAAAACAGCAAGGGGTAGGTACAGACATTGAAAAATTCAGTGGTCAGGCAAGAGATTTTAAGAAATGGATGACAGCGGTAGAGAAACATGCATTCTTGGTAGGAGCCACAGACGAAGAAAAGAAAAAAAATTGCTTACCAGGCCACTGTAACACCGGTTTCGGATCATATTAGGAGGAAATTAGAAGCTGGGGCAGATGAGACTTGGAAACATTTTAAAGATGATCTAGCTCATAAATATGCGGAGATCACAGATCCTCAACATGCATTTTCAGTGCTGAGACAGTCTAAGCAAAACAAAGGAGAAAGTGTGCAACTATACAGTGATACATTGATTAATCTAGCTGAGAAGGCGTTTCTAGGACAGAACGTGCAGGGTGAAGAGGTAGAAAGGATATTAGTTGGAATATTCGTCGATGGAATAAAGTCGGATGGACTTAAATTCAAGCTTATGAGGGAAAATCCTGCAAGATTATCACAGGCTGTGGATATAGCTGTACAGGAAGAAAGTTTGAGAAGGAGATTCAGAGTAAGGGTAGGACGAGAAATAGGAAGCAACAGAGAAGATAGAATTGAAGAACCTATAGAGATAGGACAAGCAAGGTACGGATGGAGAAGACGGGGAGAAATACAGACACTGCAGGGAAATAATAACGAAAGTAATCAAGATAGAAGAAGACAAATGAGAAATCCTATAAGAGAGACAATAGCTAATACAAATATGATCTGTTGGAATTGTGGACAGAGGGGACACACTTTTAGATTTTGTGGCAACAGATGTGCTCAGGTTAGTGCACAGAATAGAAATGTAAATAGTAGACCAAATAGGAATTTTGGAGAAATGCAAAGAAGACGCGGAGTTAAGCAGACCAGCTCAGAAATACTGACACTGGTAAGAAATTATAGAAGACCACGTAGTCGAGGTTTCCAATTGAATGGCCAGTATGATACCATTACGCTAAGGCCACGTCAAAGCTCAACCTGCTTTAGAAGACAACCGCTTTATAACAACGACAGAAACTACCGCAGACGGGAGGTAAACGACGTGACGAGAACACGAAGGTATGAAGAGAGACAACATAGTAGGCCAGAAGTCAATGGTTGGCAGAGACAGACATTTTTATAAGAAAAGATGGAACTGGAACTGACCATCTAATAATGAAGAGCTGAGAACATTGCGAAGTCAATGGTTTGAGATCAGAAGGTTGAGATATGCACTCGCAAAGTCAAACAAAAGAGAAAATCAGCATCAGACTAATAGAACCTTAGCTGATGATCGACAGGTGTTTTCAGTTGTTAGAAGTAGACAGGAAAGAGAGACACAGACGTAGATGATGGAAGTGGTAGATAATAACACACAGACACAAATTGATACCGTGGAAAAGAAAACCCAAGTACAACCAGCCAGCAAGATAACGAAGGGAAGTCAAACCGAGTTACAGGAAACTATCGAAACTCCTCATGTGAAATTAGAAAAAGGAGACACAGTTGAAATTAAGAAAGATAGAAAGACGAAGACCAAAGTGTGGGAGAAGTGAGTCAGAAGTGTGGGAGAAGTGAGTCAGATGTGTGGGAGCAGTGAGTCAGAAGTGTGGGAGAAGTGAGTCAGAAGTGTGGGAGAAGTGAGTCAGAAGTGTGGGAGAAGTGGGTCAGAAGTGTGGGAGAAGATAGTAAGAAGTGTGGGAGAAGTGAGTCAGAAGTGTGGGAGAAGTGAGTCAGAAGTGTGGGAGAAGTGAGTCAGAAGTGTGTGAGAAGTGATACAGGAGTGTGGGAGAAGTGAGTCAGAAGTATTGGAGAAGTGAATCAGAAGTGTGGGAGAAGTGAGTCAGAAGTGTGTGAGAAGTGAGTCAGAAGTGTGGGAGAAGTGAGTCAGAAGTGTGGGAGAAGTGAGTCAGAAGTGTGGGAGAAGTGAGTCAGAAGTGTGGGAGAAGTGAGTCAGAAGTGTTGGAGAAGAGAGTCAGAAGTTTGGGAGAAGTGACAGGTTAGAAAAATTAAGGATAGAAATGCAACTAGTATGGTAGTCAATGTAGGTACGACTGATGTGGCAGCTTCCTCAGATAGAGACATTGAAATGGGAGAAGTGGGAGAAGTGAGTCAGAAGTGTGGGAGAAGTGAGTCAGAAGTGTGGGAGAAGTGACAGGTTAGAAAAATTAAGGATAGAAATGCAACTAGTATGGTAGTCAATGTAGGTACGACTGATGTGGCAGCTTCCTCAGATAGAGACATTGAAATTATCCCAAACCGGAGCATGGAAGATGGAGGTATAAATAAGAAGAAGGTCAAACGTTCTAGTGCCGACCATAGGGATATTATTGCCATGTCTGCAGTCAACTATAACAAGCCTGTTGAGGGAACCATCATTAGTGAATCTTCTGAAGACGAGGAAGGAAGGTATAAGAGATATGTGACTTATACGGAAAATAGCGAGCAGACGGACGCAGTAACGACACGAACAACAAATAGAAGTAAACGAAGGAAAGCATTTAAACCGACCTATACAGTAGATGACGAGAGAAAGCTAAGGGAATATATGAGTTTAAGACCTCAATACTTTACAGCTACAGATATTGAAAACGAGTTTGATTGCTACTTCTCATGAAGACAGACACTATTGTCAGAGGATACTTGATACTTTGTTATAGCTAGACTTGAAAAGTTGACTGATGAGTGACGTGACGGAAGACCTTGAGAGAATCCGATTCGTTAATAGTGTAGGATGAGGAGGTTGAGGAAAAGTGAGTGAGTAATTGAGTATCGGAATGATTTGATGTGGAGAATTGTTTGGTTATGCGTTGTCTTTGCGTGTGTAAACGTGTAGACAAACTTGTGTTCGTCGTGCTGATTAGAGAATGAAGTGAAGAGTGAAGTTGCGAAACGCCGTCTGGTTGGAGTGCATGGATAGAACGATGTCGGGTGATGATTGGTAGTAGCGCATGGATATACAGGGTGATTGGTATATTTTAGACTCTGGTTTGAAGGGAGATTGTGTCACTGTCTGTGCAAGCATAAAATACATACGCGTGCTGGAAGAAGAAGTGATCGATACACTTAGGGTGCGTTGAGTGATTGGTAGAATTTTGAATTGGTGTCTAATTTATTTTCTTGGAAGTAACAGTATTTGCACGTCAGGTTGTCGTGATACGAGAATAATGACGAGAACGAGGTTGTCTGTAAGGTTGTAAGTGTGAAGTACACAGCGAGTAGTCAGTGCATATGAGAAGCGGAAGTATGAGTGACTAAACGGCTGTGCATGTTGATAGAATAATTGTAAAGTGAAGCGAGAGTTGTTAAGTAGTGACGCTGATAAAGCATACCGGTGATTACGTGGAGGGCAGAGTAGGTGAATATGCGAAAGTTGAAAAAGGTAGAGAGTAGATGGTTGAAAATTTGAGATGGCTTCTGTTTAGAATTAGTGGTATTGGATGGTAGAAATAATTAATGAAAATTTTATGACAGGGTGACAGATAGAGAATTAACGTTCCGTTTATTGTCGTTGGCGGATGTGAGTGTGCGGAAGAATGAGAGAACACAGAGAAGTTAGTTGCGCAAGGCTGCTGATAAATGGAAAAGGATTGTCAGCGAGTAAAAGGTGTAGGCAGCAGGATTAATGTGTTAGATGATGGGGGTTGGTGAAGAATTGCTCGTCTGAGTTAAATTGTGAAGAGAAGAGGTTGAAAGTTGATGAGCGAATAAGCGAGTATTAGGTGGTTAGTAAAAGTAATAAAGGAAATTAAAGAGTAATGGTGAGAGACACAGAAGTGAGTAATTCTGAGAAAGTATTATGTAAAGAAGCATGTGAATCGTTAGAAACATGTTAGAATGTGAGGCTTATTAAGAGCTTAAGGAATTAATAATACGGGAGAATGCAGCGTTTATTACGTCATGTGTTCAAAAGCAGTCAACAGTAATGTTACGGAAGAATGTAGAGCTTGAGACGTCGACTGTACAATTAGAAGTAAGACCAATGGGGTACTAGAGACTAATTAAGAGACTGACACTATTTGGTAGAACGATGTGAGAAAATAAATGGCTTGGTTTGCGCTTATATTTGCTGGGGGAGAGGTGATTGTTGATTTACAGAAAAAGTATGGTCATTTTTGATTAATGACTTTTGTTGGGGGAATAATGTTGTTCTGCGTTATGATGAGAATATAATCTGTGGGTAACATATATATTTTGGGGTTAATGCAGGTTAATATTTGTCCTAGCATTGAGTTGTGTTTATTGCTGTTAGGAGTAGAAAAAAGAGACTAATGTTGTTTGATTACAATAAGTAGTTGATTTTATTTGAACTTTATTACTATTTCATTATGTATATTTATTTTCAAAAATGTGGGGATATATGAAATCATGTTTGAATACCAGGGGGGGGGGGGGGGGTGATAGTGTTCCATTTTGATTTGTCTTGACTCCAGTTATTTATTAATTGTGGTCTTAGTTAGCTTGCATATTACTTTGTTTGGTTATTTCCACTTGCAAAACTTATAATGATTTTGCTTCTTAAGTTGCCTTGACCATGTTTAAAATAGTTTTTCTTTTGGCGTTCAGTTGTGGGGAGTTATAAAATATGAACTGATCCATATTAAAGAGACTTGTTAATAGTGTCCTTGGGAGTTCTGGATGCAGAGTTACGTTCAGAAAATGATCTTCATGGGGTAGGGAGAAACACATGGATTGAGAGCCATAGAGGGATATAGTTCGCATTGAAAATGGCTGCGGATGTCAGCAACGATTTGAATAAACGTAGACTGAGAGACATGGGAGGCGGATTAAGTAGGCAATTCCATAACATCGGAGAAAAGTGTTTTGTTATAAATTATGATTGGTTCAATCGTTTTGCATTGTTAACTATAGAAATTTTAAAGTCACCAGTTGCTCGCTATGAGTTAATAGAAACACATAGAGGTGGGGGATGAAATAGGAGATGCATTAGACAGCGTTAATAAAAATACATGGATGTGGGGGTTAAAATAGGAGCTGTATTGAACAGCGTTAATACATAGATTGAATGGGAGTGGTTTAACTCAAAAAGGAGGCGGCTGTGTTTAGCAGCATGAAAATAAATATATTCATGGACAGTAGTAATTGGGGGATGCTGTGCTTACAGCATGAAAGAAGAGGTAGACATTAAAATATAGGAACACTAAAGTTGGGAAGGTATGTCACAGATAGAAAGTGCAGTCATATATTGCTGGCTGTTGTTGGTAGAGATTGGAGAGTAGAATAATATTTTTTAATACTGTGTGTAGAAGGCTGGAGTTATAGATCGATGTAACTTTTGACAAGAGCATTTATTATTAACAAAAATGAAGATTGATTGATTGATTAATTGATTTAGGAACCGACATCGCAGCACTCGGGACATTCCCATAAGCGCTCCGTCCCCATCCTCAGCAGCCAGCGAAGAGTTCCAACACTAATAGTTCCAGTAGCAATCTGATTAAATGTCCGTCTCGCCTTTCCCCTGAGCGTCGATTGGCGGATTATGTGAAAACTTTATTTCGTAAAGTTTTGAAAGTGCATTGGAGGATAAATGTGATAAGTGTGACTACTTCTTACTACTCTTCGGTGCGCACCAACCACTTTCCTATCTATCTTTCCTGTCTATCCTGTGTTGTTGTTGTTAGAGAGAGTATGATAAGTTATAGAATACATAAGAATCTTCAATTTTTGTTAATCATAATTTCGATCGACATTTTATGAAATGGAGTGGGTTGCTTTGTGAAGAATATTATATGATTAGTTTTTGTGATACAGACTTGAGATTTATAAATTATGTATGTGGATATTATAATGAAGAAGAAGTGTAGATAGAGTAGGGGCAGTGGCGGTTGGCTATGAGATATATTATGGGGATAGAGAGAGGTGTGTAATGAATGAGAGTTCCAGGTTAGAGTTAGAGGTAGATGAATTTTGTACTGGTAGTTGAGATAGGTTCAGAGTGTTTAGTACAAAATAGTTAAGCGGATTGCTTATGATTTATAGAAACGAAGAAGAAGTAACTTAAATTTTTGGTGGGATTATTGGGTTAAGTGTCTGGGGTCATGGATTTGGGGGTAAATGAGTTGTGGAATTAAGACTTTTCGGGGAAAAGTCTTGTTAGGGTAGGAAGGTAATATAACAGTGTAGGCTGTTATACGGGGTTTAGTTAGCTGGATTGGTGCAAGGAGAAAAAGAAATAACGAGATGATGCACGGCTGAGCACCGTAGCTAGGTAGTTAGGGACCGCTCACATGCTGACGTAGGTTAGTTGTGACTTTGCCGGCCAGCCAGCAAGATGCTTTAACTTTTGTAGTTACTTTATGCATTTTTATTTTACCGAAGATTCTTCTAATAAACTGAATTTTATAGTCACCGCTGGCTTATCTTCATATGTGCAGTTGCTGTTGAGTCTCGTCACTCTGCAATATTAACTACGTTAAGTTACCCTAAATAACTGCTATCATTGGCCTTTAAGAAGGTTGTCTTATACGAGACAATTATATTCTAATACTAGTAATTTAACGGTGTTCATGATTTTCCTTTTATCTATCTTTAAATGTAACTAAATCACTTTAACTATTACTAAGACTAGACTAATTTAATTTAGATTATTGTCACATTTCTATCACTTTATTTAATAGTGTATCTTCCTTAAAAATCATGTTATGCACAATCAATTAGTACATGTTATATTAACACAATATATCTACACTAAGTTGGTCGTAGCTCCAGATGAAGGTGATGTTGCCTCGTCTTCCCTCTGTGCTAATATCACTACCCCAGTCTATATACAATGGTTAATTTATAGTAGCTGCAGATGACGGTGACGATGTAACGACGTCCTTCTGTCTTAATATCACTACCACAGTTTATATACACTACATAATCTCTAGTATCTGCAGATGCCGGTGACGATGTAACGTCGTCCTTCTGTTTTTATATCGCTACCACAGTTTATATGTAATAAATAATCTATAGTGGATGCAGATGACGGTGACGATGTCGCGTCCTCCTTCTGTTGCACTTCAAAGTCTGAGGGTCTGGTTAGCAAATCTGCTAACGTATTCTTGCTTCCTCGTATGCGTCTTACAGAAAATGAATAGTTCTGGAGTATCAGGGCCCAGCGATAAATTATGTTATTCTTAGGAAGCCCTCTTTCCATCACTGTCAACGGGAAACTGTCAGTTTCGACGACGAAGTGTGTTCCGGTCAGAAATCTATGTAATTTACTTACACAGTAATAATCGCTAGCGCCTCCAATTGAGACACATCATATCTGGATTCTGTTGGAGTAAGCTTGCGACTTACATACAATATTGGATGAAGAATTCCATCATACTCTTGTAGGAGTACGCCCGAGATGGTGGTGGAACTCGCATCAGTCCTAAGAGTATATTGTAATTTTGGGTTACGTAACTTCAAAATAGGAATGTTACGAAAATAATGCGTTAGTTGTGACATTGCACTATTTAAAGTAGCATCTTGTCCATTTATTTTTACATTAGACTTCAATAAATCAGAAAACACACTGGTAATTTGAGTCAAATATGGAATAAATACTAAGCCTATTAAGCTTCTCACTTGCTTCTTGGTTGTTGGCATAGTGAGATTCAAAATTGTGGTTACAATTGTGTCATCACTTTTTAAGTGGCCCTTTGATACCGTATGGCCCAAGAAGTCGATTTCCTCCAATGCCAACTCTACTTTGGTTGGTTTGACTGTGAGTCCAAACAACTTAATTCTTTCGAAGACATGTCTTAAGGTTTGTATGTGTGTTGTCCAGTCTGTTGTATGCACACAAATGTCGTCTATATAAGTTTGGGTGTTTGTTACTCCATGTAAAAGCTCCCTAGTAAGACGGACAAAAGTCGCAGGCGCATTGCGTAAGCCGAAAGGAAGAAAACGCCACTCGTATAGACCTAAAGGTGTTGCAAAGGCAGTAAGATGGATGGAATCTTTATGCATAGGAATCTGCCAGTAGCCTTTAGTGAGGTCAAGTTGTGAAAAGATGGTAAATGATGACATGTTTAAGATAAGATCGTCACAGGAAGGGATAGGTTCTGCGTCTGTCTTTGTTATTGCATTTAGCTTTCTGTAATCGACGCAGAGTCTGATAGTAGAATCCTTCTTCTTTACTAAGACGATGGGAAAGGAGTACTCCGATTGGGATTTCTGAATTATCCCACAAGATTCAAGACTAAGAATTTCCTTGTCGAGATTGTCCCTATAGTTCAGAGGGATGGAGTACGGTCGACATTTAATAGGAGTATCGTCGGAGAGAATAATGGAGTGTTGTATCCTATCTTTCCTACCTGGAATGTATGAGAAAATTGCTTTGTATTCTGTCAGTAATGCTATTGTCTGTTGTTTTTGTTCGTCTGTTATTTTCGGTCCAAGATATATACTGTCGATCGTCGTTGTAGTGTAGACTGTCGGTACTGGTAGTTCAATGTCATCGTCGTCTGTCTGGTTGATTACTGTGGTTGCACTAGTTCGTCTTCTGTCTCCTGTTCTTGTCTAGAGTAATATGGCTTGAGCATGTTGATATGGAATATCTTGAGTTTGTTGTTCAGTGATATTTCATAATCAACATTAGATACTTTTCTCACTATTTTGAATGGCCCTTGCCATGACGTTGATAGTAGGTCACTCTTATCAGGTAATAATAATAAAACCTCTTGTTCAGGTTCAAGCTGTAAGGTTTAATAAGGTTTCTGTAATGCACCTTTATTGGCATATGTGCGGTACATCTGTTATTTGTGTTCCAAAGATGTTTTCGCTAAGGCACACGCTTTCATGATTTTACCGCGCGTGTCTGTAACTACCTCATATGGTGATAATGGTTGTGGGTATCTGAGGTGTTGGTTAACAGCTGATGATAGATGTTGAGGGGTCCTCGTGGGTGTGCCCCGTAAACTAGCTCAAATGGTGAGAAACCCGTGCTTGCTTGCGGAACTTCTCCGTAGGCAAACAGCACTGTTGGTACGTGTGTATCGCAGTCTGATGGGTTCTCTGCTGTTACCTTCGCCAGCATATGCTTGAGATCCCCGTTAATCTTTTCCACAATTCCATTCGCAGCCGGTCGATATGGGCTAGTGAAACACTGTTTGATGCCTAACAATTTTGTAACAGCCTGCGTTACAGCTGATATGAATTGTGTCCCTCTGTCGGATAAGATGGTTTGGGGGAATCCGAAACGGGAATATAGATGTAGAAAAACATTGACTACATCTTTGGAACTGATGTATTTGAGTGCCACAGCTTCTTGCCAGCGTGAACAAAAATCCACGAGAGTTAAAATAAATCTATTTCCTTTTAGACACATGATTTAATGGTCCAACTATGTCCACAGCGACACACTCAAACGGTCTGGAGGGTAGTGTAGTTGGCTGGACCTCTGCTGTAATATGTTTATCCTTTTTCACTAAATGTTGACAAATAGTACATGAACGACAGTAATGTTTTATGTCTGTTCAAAATTTAGGCCTATAGAAATGAGATAAAATTCTGGCTCTCGTTTTGTCATAACCCATATGGCCAGCAAACGGCGAGTCGTGTGCGATTCGTAAGACTGTTTGACGATGTTTCAATGGTAGCACCGTTTGCTGGATCTCGTGGTTATCTCTCTTGTATGTTCTAGTGAGAATACCATTTTTCAATCTAAAATAACACAAAGCATTTTTAGTTAGCTTCGGTTGTTCGCCTACAAATCTAAAGTAGGGTGACACTGTTGCATCGGCGCGTTGCGCCTTTATAAACTCTTCTGTGGTGTTGTTGTCCACTGCACCACTAGGTGAAATGAGGTGGAGCATTTCATTCTGCAGGTCGTCTTGTTGTTTACTTGTTTCAGACCTTGTTATAGCGTTAGCCTTATTGGAATAGGTTTCTCGCCAGGCTTTTATTTCGTTAGTGGTACATTTATTTACTTCTGATCAGATCAGTACAAGGGTTATGCAAGATTGCGCACGTAAATGTGCCGGATAAGAAAGGAGTATTTACATGAGCTGTGGCTAATGGGTATTTCTCTACATTGCTCGAAAAGGTTCGGCAATTCACGAACTCGCCTGTGTAGTCCTTCTGGATTTGCCAGTTCCTTTCTCAAACCGATCAAGGTACTCCCGCTGTCGATCAAGATTTGGCAAGGTTTATCATTCACCATTCCATAGTGGAACTCTAGTTTACCCCTGCCTTTGCGTTTTCACTTGAAAACGGAACTGTATACCCGCATTTCAGTACTCCATCTTCATGAAACTTATGACAAGTTGGACATCTATCATAGTTAAGTATATCAATTGCTGCTAATACATTCTCTCCACTCTCTTGCATTTGTTCTTGCTCACTTTCGCTTTCAGACGATGAGTCAATAAGCACTGTATTTATACTTCTCAATCTCTTGCGCCCTCTACAACGTGAGGAATAATGCCCGTAAGATGTGCAAAAGAAGCATTTAACCGCACGTCTGTTGGTTTCTCTCTTATTTTGCTGCTTCTTTATCATCATCTCTAGATGAGATGGATAGTTTGGATTAGAATCACAGATTCCGAACTGATCGTGAGAAAATTTACAGTATGGACACTGTGGTGGATTAGGTCTTCGTTTCTCTCTAAATTTGAATGATTTTTGAGGTTTACTACTGGCAGCTGCCACTATATCATCCTCTTCGATGTTAGACTTAAATATGTGCCTGTTAGAAGAAAAATAAGCTGATCCTCTTTTCTTTAACTGCTCTAACGACTCTACATCAGCTTGCTGTAAGAATTTGGCAAAGGGACTTGGGATAGTTGAAATAATTTTGTCCATAATCATTAAGTCCCTAAGTTTTTCGTAGTTCTTATTAATCTTTGCAGCGTTCAGCCACTTATTGTATACGTCCTGCACGTGAAAGACGTAATCAATGAAGGTTTGGTTATTTTTGGGTTTCAATTTGGAGAACTGAACTTGATACCCTGGGGCACCTAAAAGAAAATGCTGCATGATACGTTTGTGAATATAGTCGCAGTCATTCCTTGGCGAATGGACTATTATTTTTAAAGGCTCCCCTGACAAGTTCTTCATGTATATCATGACCCAGTGTTCTTTTGGTATTTCCTGGAACTTTAACTGAAATTCTACATTTTCGGACCAGGCAGAAAATTAGTCACCTTGGCAGAATTGTTTCACTATCCTTTTGTATTTATTATACTTATTTTCCTCCTCTTTACTATTCAACTTCGTAGTGGCAATGTGCACATGGGACTCTACCTCCAGTTCCTTCATTTTCAACTGGGTTTGTGCCTCAATTTCTAACTGTTTAAATTTTTTAGCTTCAGCCAACTCTAGCTGTTTTAATTTGTTAGCTTCAGCCAATTCTGCTAACCCCTTTTTATGCAACCGTTCTTGTGTCTTTTCTTCTCTCTCTGCTGCTGCTTTACTTTCAGTGTATTCTTTGTACTCTTTCTTTGCCCACTGTTCTAATTTGTCTCCACTAAATCCTAGGTCTTTCCCAGCTTCTATACACTCCTTTAATGTTGATATTGTTATAAGTTATATTAAACCCAAGCAAATTTTACAATGTTCAATAATAATACACTTGTCAATTTACAGCGTTGAGAAAAAACAAGAAGATGCTAATTTAAATTGCAACATCAAAAAATGGGGTACTTATCTGATGCTTTGTCAATTTTTGCTTCTCACGTCGTTCTCGGGAGTCATCTTCTGCTTTTTCCCTGTCACACTACACGGGCTGTTACTAACGCTATCACTCTCCACTCTGGTGTGTAGATTAACAACGATTAATATTCAACAAAATTACTGATAATGCAATATACAATTTGTCTGTCGAGTCGTTTCTTCAGACAGGAAACCTGGAATATGGAATATCTTTGTTAGTTTTGTCTGTCGTCGTGTCTGTTGTCGTTCTGTATATGTCATGTAGTCTTCACTGGCTTGGGGCATCAACTGAAGCGTTCTTGTGAAAGCATGTTACATATCATTGTTATCACAATTCAATAAATTTCAACAATTTGCATAAACTCGTGGTCTTCCTTCCACTTCTACGTACTTTACGTTCAAGCAAGACTAGATTTTTCACACTTACGCCCAAACATCCAGCTTACGTTCTGATCTTACACATTCATATTTACACATTCCTGTAGGCTGTGAATTCATTCGAACACTGACACCATGTTTGCACATTCATGTAGGCTGTAAATTCATTCGAACTCTGACACCGTGTTTACACATTCATGTAGGCTATGAATTCATTCGAACTCTGACACTACATTTACACATTCATGTAGCTATGAATTCATTCGAACTCTGACAGCACGTTTAGCTGCCTGTCAACATCTCGTATTGCACACAGGCACTCTCGCTACTTCATCCACACCTAAAGAAACATCAGTTGCGTGGATGGATTTTATACACTTTAATTCAGGCGAACCTGAGACAATTATACAATCATAACCAGGCGATGACTGCCTGTCCACATATACAGTGGTCGCCTTCTTCACACTACTCATACACAATCATATACAATCTCAACACTCGCTATCTTTAACTCGCGCCCTCGTAAACTACACATTGGCTCTCGGAATATCACACGCGTCCTGTCTGGAAAGCTGTCAGGTCCCGTCTGATGAAGCTCAGTCGGTTGGCAGGCCTGGTCGTCCTAAATCTTTTGCGGTCAGCAAATCCCCGTGCTATTCTATCCGTCACGTAGTACAGTAGTCTGTCCGTGCTAACCTGGGTTGTACTACTGCTTAGTCTGTTACGGGTGTTATCCCGTGAACTAGCGTCCCCCTATCCTCGGGGTTGGTCCTGCTGTTGTCCTAGATATGACACATCCGTGTCGCTATCTAAGTCCTGTCTTATGACTGTTCTAAGTTATAGCTTGTGTTCTATCTCTACTCTATCTACTCCCCTGTAGAAGTCCTTATCTATGTCCTATCTGTCACAACAGCGTCACAACAGAAATGATTAATGCTTTAGAAGAATATGGAATAGATAAAGTTACCAGTCTGCTTAATACAATATATGATACTGGAAATATACCTCATGAGTTATGTAATTCTGTATTTATTGCAATCCCAAAGAAATCAGAAGCCTTGGAATGTGATCAACATCGAACAATTAGTATAATGAGTCACATCACGAAGATTTTGCTAAGAATTATCATGCAAAGAGTTAGGAGGAAAATACAACCTGAAATAGGAGAAGAACAATGTGGGTTTGTAGTAGGCAAGGGTACAGTAAATGCTGTGTATATACTGAGAACCGTAATCGAACGTTCTATAGAAGTAAACAAAGATCTACACCTTTGCTTTATTGACTACACAAAGGCTTTTGATAAAGTGAGACATGTCAACATGATAAGGATGCTTGAAGATCTACAAATTGATGGGAAAGACCTTAGACTTGTAAAAAACATATTGGAAACAACAAGCTGCCATAAGAGTTGATAATGAAGTAAGCCAATATCAGCCTATTAAGAGAGGTGTGAGACAGGGATGTGTAATGTCTCTAGATCTGTTTTCCCTGTACAGTGAAAATATTTTCAGAAATATTGAAAATATGGAAGGAATCAACATTGGGGGACGATGCATCAATAACATTAGATATGCAGATGATACCGTCTTGATTGCAGACAATGAACAGGAACTGCAAAATTTAGTAGATGCGGTTGTTACACACAGTGAACAACAAGGGTTAGAATTAAATTGTAAAAAGACACAGATTATGGTCGTCACTAGGAAGAACGAAATACCACAGTGTAATATACAAGTAAATGGGAATATTCTTCAACAAGTGAATAGGTACAATTATCTCGGAACAGTAATAACATCTGATGGTAGATGCCTTGAAGAGATTAGAACAAGGATCGCCATGGCAAAAGTAGCCTTTAGCAAGATGAAAAACATACTGACCAATAAAAAGATGTCAATTGAAACGAGAAAAAGAGTGTTGAGATGCTACATAGAACCTGTACGTTTATATGGATGTGAAGCTTGGACAATGAGCAGCCAGGCTGAAAAACATCTGATGGCTGTAGAAATGTGGTTTCTGAGGAAAATGCAAAGAATACCATGGACAGCCAGAAAGACCAATGATCAAGTCCTTCAAGAAACAAATGAAGATCGTAAACTGATCAGAGACATTAGACGTAGACAGTCAACATTTTTTGGGCATGTTATGAGAAGAAATGATTTGGAGAACTTGGTGACAACTGGTAAGATCGAGGGGAACAGACCAAGGGGAAGACGTAGAAGCAAGTACATGGATGGCTTGGCCTTGTGGCATGGTCGAGACAGAAACACGGAACTGATCCACGACTCTGTTGATCGAGTGAGATGGCAGAACATGACCGCCCACGCTTACCGGCATGGCACATGATGGATGGATGGATCTGTCCTTACCCCTCTTCTGTCCCTTGTCCTATCTATGTCCTCTCTAACACTTTGATAAAGGCAACTCAAACATATATTTATTTTCTTTTGGACAGTAACAAAGTGACAATCTCCAACATAACAAGTAAGATAATGCGTGCATTAACTACACTGTACAACTCAACATTACATAAACATAATGCACGACCACATAGGGGAGAGATAGATACTTTAGTATGCCACTGGATATCAGGGAAAGCTACAAATGGCTGATAGATGAGCGAACCGGCTACAGTTCTTTCATAAACTACTAACTATTAACCTCCTATAGAAAAGAGCTAATTCTAAAGTAGGTCCACCGGCCGTCAATTTTCCCGTAGCAACGATCCCATAAGTTCGTGAGTGTTACATTTATTTATTCATCCAGGGAGGCAGTCTTTCACAGTGCAACGTGTTCAAATACTTACAAATTTACCCAAGTATGACTGCCTGAAACATGATAAAAACAATACCCACGCGTGTTATATCAAGATAACCCTTTGTCTTTCCTCCGACTACAGAGTCCCTAGCATTTATTGTTTCCTTCTCTATACTAGTATTAAGCCTTATCATTATCATCATCCCCCTCATCGTCGTCGCCGCCATAATCACTGCATATATAATAGCCATTATCACTAACAACATAAATCTACATCATTAACAACAGCATTGTAACCACAGTAATTTATCATCCCCATGTATCTAACTCCCGCTAATGACTTTTACTTCCCGACGCGCTGCCTAATACTTCTTAAAAGTCCTTTAAGCCTTTTCCCCTGATTTTCGTGTAGATCCGAACCCGCAGCCTATAATCTGCTAGGCCAACCTATCTTCCGCCCTAACCTCTTAGCCAATATAAAATGACACAAAGTAGTGCAGCTTTACATTACAGAATCAAGACACATACAGTACGCTGCGGCGATTAGCCTTCATCAGCAAACAAACACATTCACAAATACAACATACAGTCAAGGAGATCTCTTGTGACTACATCAGAAGGTGACGACAGGGCGAGAAGAGCAAAATCATGAAAAAATGAAGGCAATGAAGAGAGAATGAGAATTGAAAAAATGTTAATTGAAAAAAAATTTTAATTGAAAAAATTTTTAATTGAAAAAATTTTTAATTGAAAAGAATGTTAATTGGAATAAATGTTCATACTCACCTCACAGTTCAGATCTGTAAGCAACCCAGAAAATCTCCGATGTATTCTTTTATACCCGGTGCTAGGTGTTACGGTTCAGTGAGCACATTGAAAGAAGGGGGCGGAGGCAGGAGGGCAGGACTGTGACTAGTCTGGTAGGGGTATCTGAGCACTCTAAGTGGATGCACTAACGAAGCATGAGGGGCGCAAGCATGATGGTGATACTAACCAAAACCCCACTATGTACTCCTATATGTTATTGTGAGGCGAGTCCTAAAGTCTGGATGGAATGATATGCGTGAATGCACATACATACATACATATACACCGCTCAAACAGACATAATGCTAGTGTATATGGGCATGTGCAAGGTATATGTAAGGAGAGAGAGAGAGAGAGAGAGAGAGAGAGAGAATGCCTGCGACATACCCCATGAGGAATGAGCAGTAGGTCGGTCTACAAATAAGAGGCTTCACTCGTACTGTTTCTTATGAAATAGAGTTAGTAAGGTTGATTGTTATACAACGTATTTAAGGATCAAATCGTCCAGTACTTGTGTTATTCGGGTTGTATAAGATCCAACCACTGGTAATACACATGATGTGGGTAGGCACAGAGAACCAAGATGGTTGAGAGAGAGAGAGAGAGAGAGAGAGAGAGAGAGAGAGAGAGAGAGAGAGAGAGAGAGAGAGAGAGAGAGAGAGAGAGAGAGAGAGAGAGTAAAGTTTATAAACTAAAAAATAAGAGAAATTGGACAAATGCCTGCGACATACCACATGAGGTATGCGGAGTAGGTAGGTCTACAAATACGAGGCTTCACTCATACTGTTTCTTATGAAATAGAGTCAGTAAGGGTGATTGTTATACAACGTATTTAAGGATCAAATCACCCAGTGCTTGTGTTATTGGGGCTGTATAAGATTCGACCACAAGCAATACACATGGCATAGGTAGGTACAGAGAAGCAAGATTGTAGAGAGGGAGGGAGGGAGGGAGGAGAGAGAGAGAGAGAGAGAGAGAGAGAGAGAGAGAGAGAGAGAGAGAGAGAGAGAGAGAGAGAGAGAGAGAGAGAGATTTGAAAAGTGTTTATGACATGCCGCATGAGGTATGCGGAGTCGGCTTTCAATGTGCTCACTGAACCATAACACCTAGCACCGGGTATAAAAGAATACATCGGAGATATTCTGAGCTGCTTACAGATCTGAACTGTGAGGTGAGTATGAACATTTTTTTTTCAATTAACATTTTGTTTCAATAAAAAAAATTTTCAATTAAAATTTTTTCAATTCTCATTTTCTCTTCATTGCTTTCATTTTTTCATGCTTTTGCTCTTCTCGTCCTGTCGTCACCTTCTGATGTAGTCACAGGAGATCTCCTTGACTGTATGTTGTGTTTGTGAATGTGTTTGTTTGCTGATTAAGGCTAATTGCCGCAGCGTTCTGTATGTGTCTTAATTCTGTTATGTAAAGCTGCACTACTTTGTGTCATATTATATTGTTTACACTCTCACAGCTTTACCGCAGTTTCACCTAATTTTATTCATATTTAACTTCTTAGCCCGGGAGTCTGACCCCGCTTCACATCTCTCTAACCGAACAAAAGACAAGCATACCATCCCGTGGCATCTTCTATCCTGGGCGAGTTTTTAATGACCTGTCCTGGCCGGACTGACCTAGTGAACGCGTTCGCCTGCTGTGCTTATTTACATTCATGTAGTGGCCTGGATATTTCTCCGCGCTACCAGCCTATATATGCCTGTCTAATGTATATATTTCTCCGCGCTACCAGCCTATATATGCCTGTCTAATGTATATATTTCTCCGCGCTACCAGCCTATATATGCCTGTCTAATGTATATATTTCTCCGCGCTACCAGCCTATATATGCCTGTCTAATGTATATATTTCTCCGCGCTACCAGCCTATATATGCCTGTCTAATGTATATATTTCTCCGCGCTACCAGCCTATATATGCCTGTCTAATGTATATATTTCTCCGCGCTACCAGCCTATATATGCCTGTCTAATGTATATATTTCTCCGCGCTACCAGCCTATATATGCCTGTCTAATGTATATAATTGTTGTACGTCTAATTGCTTACTTTCTATATATTTAGTGCTTAGTTTATATATATATTTAGTGTATCTACATTCTCCTTCTTTCATTACTTTGACTCCCTTCACTCTGTTTCGGTCGGCCGATCAACAGCGCGTCCTCTGCAAGACGTCGCAGTCAACCCTGACATTCGTCGGTTGTTTGTGACTTCTGACTGCGTTCAGTAGCTTGCCATCGCCTTGTGAACTAGACTGCCATTACAATTAGTTAGTTAGTTAGTTAGTTAGTTAGATATAGGTCCTTTGCAGAATGTTGCAGGCAGTCCTAGCCTTTACCGACTGCTCATGATTCCTGGGACAGTTTACTTACAGTAGTTTGCCATAACTTTCTAAACTAAGGTACCTGATTATAATCTAATGAATATTCTAACTAGGTCTATCTAATCTTACGCCAACCTACGTTAAGCTTGTTTGTGAATAGTTGATCGCCTCCAATCAATCGCTCTTCTGGGTTTCACTTGGCTCTTCTCAATCGATCGCTTGTCGTGGGGCCCGGCCCACCTGACTTTTCCCAGTCTTGTTCGACTATAGTCTTCTTGTGTGATCCCAACCAACATGTGTCCTCTGGCTAGTGTTTGTCGTGTAAGACTTTAGCCATTTATTTCAACTAGTGAGCAGTTTCCATAGCTAGCAGTCCCCCTCAGGTGGCTTTCTTCCGCCTTGTGAACCTAGGAATCTGCGTCTCCTCACCTTCTTTGGCTTATCTGCCTTGGGTTGATTCCATCCACAGATCCTTTTGTCATCTCTTCCTACCTGTGATTCAGACGAGTTACGACATGGGCGCCTGTCCGTCTTCCTTCACTCATTGTCTCTTCCAGGCATTCTACAAATTTGTCGCTGAACAGCCACAACTTCTCAAGTCCTGCAACTTTTTCTCCTCGTGGGCCCTGCTACTAAAACCGTCCTCTTGCTTGTTCCACCCCTATCTGCCTGGATTCCTTCGTATATATACTTTCTACCAATGCTGCCGCTGTCCCGCGTCCTACCGTCACGCGGCTTTGCCTTCCATGTGTTTTGCTAGGTGGTATCCAATCAGCATTAACTAGTATGCATACTTAATTCCCCTAATCTGCTTTATTCCAATCCTTCAAAATCACTAAGTTCTAGTTTAAGGTCACAGTCCTGCCTGAGTTCATGCTCCTTGAAGTAAATTTCTCAGGCCATGTGCGTTTCCCACTGCCATAAATCTGGAGTATAGCTTTTGTTCCTTAACAGCTCAAGTTAGTTCTGACCTCGTTTGTACCTATAAATTCTACAGCATCTGTTGTTCCCTGACAGCTTTTGCTCCAGTATATATTACATTTGGCCGCTTTCGACCAGAAAGAAAGCTACCGAACAATGAAAGATAAGGTAGATTCTATGGGGCCGAATATCATTCCAGGTTTTGAACTTTCGCTAAAAACAAATAATACCCCGGTCAACGTCCTTTGCTTCCGAATTCTAACAAACTTACCGGTTTTATACTGACTGTTTGGGACCGTATATTTTCCACACTATCTCAAACCCATCCCCCAAGTGTAATGGCGTCCCGACATCACTAAAGACGTACCATCGTATCCTGAGCTCGAAGCCCTGTCTATGTATCTGACCTCTCTCGTGATAAATGTTGGATGCCTAAGGGAAACAACTCTGCTCGGAAATTTAAAAAAAAATATTCGTTTGCATCCCGTGATCTCCTAGTAGACCTAAAAAAAAACTAAGGCAGTTAAACCCCTTTAATAATAATGCATCATGACAGCACAATATCCAAGTAACATTATCAATCATGAAATATAGACCAATCCCCTACATGCTGGGGAGCGGAATTCTCCACAAGACCTCGAGACAGTAACATCAATACCCACTTGATGGATGCAAGGTAGGGACACAGCAACAAAATATCCACATGCAGCCCCACTTAAGACAACAATCCCCACAGTAACATATATAAAACAGTCAGCTTCACATAGGTGCTACCCACTGGGAAATCTGCAAATCAAGGTGCACAGTCATCCCTGAATCTGAAAAAAAAACCATTGTAACTATTCCCGCGACACTACAGGCAATCCCCCGGTCACACACTTAATAAAACAACCACTTCTCCCCTGTTCGCAAGGAAACATCAGCCTGAAGCTGCAATCTTCACAATCATCGCTGACGTTCACACAAACAAATCAGCCCCTACTGTAAACCTACTGCATGAAACAACTATTCTAAAAAAAACAAAACATATATCATGAAACAACTCTTGACATACAAAAACAAGTTTGGGGCCCTGTCCTTGGACATCATGTCTATCTCTTGACGCTAATAAGTATTTGCAACCTTGCCTTCTCACAGTTAAAAAAAAACAGCATGTAGCCGCATGAATATCTACTCAGACATCTCAGATTATGATAGGGTCCCTTGGCACTGGGCTGTCTGTTGTTGCCACGCAATTTAAACAACAACTAAAATGTTTCTAAATTCGTCGACCTGTAAAACAAAGGACTTGACTGACCATATGGCCCTCCAAAACAGAATAAACACTCAATCGTGAAAAAAACACCACATCACAAATGTTTATATAATGTTTACTTAGTGTTCATTGTGTGGTGCTGACTTCCACATTTACCATGTCTCTGCCCTACAATGTTCTGCTTCCTCCTGGTGAATTTCAGTTTCCCATGATGGAATATTACTTATCGAAATAGACTGGGGGATTCTTGGTTCGCCTATAACTTGTCATTGTTATTGTATGCATTTCTGGCACGCCACATGTGCCATTGGTAACGTTCGGAACCGCCCGGCTCGCGCCCTGCTGCTGGTGGGACACACTGGCACGATTTGTTCCTGTTGTCTCCTCTTCCATGGAAACACAAAAGAGGGGGGGGGGGTATATTTTCCTGGTGGCTTCAAATGTTGACACTGACACCCTAAATGTTGAGTTCAGCCGCACAAACAGCTGCCTCACCGACGAATTCATTCAAATTCCCCCCCCCCCCCCCCGCACAACCACAGGTCTGGCTTCATTTGTAAGTTGGGGCGTAGGAATTTTGCTCTCATATTTTACATTTCTTCGATTTCACTCTCCATACACTATTGTCAACAACGGGTTTAGTTTTCTTGACAGCGATGGGTGACCTTTTATAGGTGGGGTATTTTCTTATACCCTTAAATCAGCGAGATAGACTTTAATATGATGATATGGTACACTGCGGTTCCCTATCGATGAAAAGATAAGGTCACCCTTAATCTTCGACGACTTGCACAGCTCAGCTGTCCTCTGAGGTAACTTCGGACAGACTCTGGATTCTGTTATTTCTACATTCACGATTATGTGAACAAAAGCCTTTCTTATATTATCGGTTCACACATATATATATATATATATATATATATATATATATATATATATATATATATATATATATATATATATATATACACACACACACAATTATATGAACACATTCTTTCCTTATATTCTGTGTTAATTCATTTTTTGGTCTAAATGATATAAACAAATTCTTTGCTTATATTCTGTGCTCGTTCATTTCTTGGTCTACAATTATGTGAACAGCACTGTTTCTTATATTATCGGTTCATGTGTTTATAGATTCTCAATTATATGAACAGATTCTTTGCTAACATTCTGTGTTCATTCATTTCTAAATTTACAATAATATGAACCACATGTTTTTCTCAATACGTCTCACATCTCTCTCTCTCTCTCTCTCTCTCTCTCTCTCTCTCTCTCTCTCTCTCTCTCTCTCTCTCTCTCTCTCTCTCTCTCTCTATTCTCACTCTCTACTATGTGAATGTAACATGTACAATAGATATTTGTTGTACGAAATATGAGAGATTGGAAGGCCGAATCTCAGACAGCCTGGCGTGAGCAACTTGTGGTCCTTTGAAATTAAAGTTCGTTCGTTCGTTCGTTCGTTTGTTCGTTCGTTCGTTCGTTCGTTCGTGTGGTATATTAAATTTATGAGGTTAAGTGAAACCAACATTTTATGAACATTAAAAGCTGAACAGATCCTAATTTTACGAGAATTAAATCCAGGAGAACGAGGTTGGTAGTTGGGAGACCTGACCCCTGTGCCACATTGGCTGCAGCAACTAGAAGACCGAGCACTAAACCACATGTTTATCTTGTCTTTCAGACTGACAAATCGTACCCGTTCCCGTATAATGGACTTGTCTCCGCGCCACGGCAGCTCAGGTCAAACTTTCACAGTGTGGAAACCTAGCTACATCGACCCATTGCCTGCATGTGGCTGCACATCATGCCAGGAGATACTTTCACTCCCAACAATAAATCTTGCTATCTACGCCAGTTTTTGTCTTCCCTTAAACACGTGTAATCTCTCAGAATTGTCGGCGTTTTTTGTTTCCGTCATGTTTCGAACAAATGTGGTATCATCATCATCATCATCATCATCATCATCATCATCATCATCATCATCATCATCATCATCATCATGTGTATGCCAATATAAAAATTTATGCATCATAGAAGGGTTTTTATGCTGGCTTGCTGTGCTGAACACTGCGGAGACGTTAAAATTGGTACGTTGTAGGGTGTACGTAAAGGACAGCACTTTAAGATGATGGTAGACGATCAGCAGCCACGTCTTGCACTCGCCACTTGGAGAACTCGCCAGCATTCTCGGATTGAGAATGTTGCTCTCGTGTCACGTGACAAACATCAGAAGGAATCTAAGACACGGGCAACTTATCATCAACATCATCTAGTGCATTGCGTTGCATTGCTTCGTCAAGCCTGTTGATGAGTACATCTGATATCGACAACAATTTTTTTTTGGGAGGGGGGGATTTGCCTTCCTTTGCCTTTGACGGTCCCGAGGCTACCTGCAAGGCAGCAGGTTTGTGTCTCTCTTCATCTATAGTCCCTAGCCTTTGACTGTCCCCAGTCTACCTACAAGGCAGCAGGTTTGTGTCTCTCTTCATCTATAGTCCCTAGCCTTTGACTGTCCCCAGTCTACCTACAAGGCAGCAGGTTTGTGTCTCTCTTCATCTATAGTCCCTAGCCTTTGACTGTCCCCAGTCTACCTACAAGGCCGCAGGTTTGTGTCTCTCTTCGACTGGTCCCTAGCCTTTGATTGTCCCAAGTCTACCTACAAGGCCGCAGGTTTGTGTCTCTCTTCGTCTGGTCCCTAGTCTTTAACTGTCCCCAGTCTGCCTACAAGGCAGCAGGTTTATGTCTCTCTTCGTCTAGTCCTTATCCATTGACCTGTGCGAGATGGGAGATCCCACCAGTAGCTGCGCTACCGTCAGTGTCATAGGAAGATGCCAGGAGGAACACGTCAGAGGGAACGCCCATATCTATTCTGTCATCCAAATTGTCCCGCTTGCTGTCCCTTCTCCAATCCCGGTCCCATGACACCACCGACTCCCAGGGCTGTCTATATAAGAGTATGAAGGTCAAGATTCATGTGAGTTTCACAGGCTGGGATTCTGAGATAAATGACACATTTTATTCATGTCTTCATTTTCATGAATACGTTGGTTGAGCACATGATGCTCTTGCTCTATATCAGTAACATATTTGTGCCATCAACGTCTAACATATATATGTGACATCAACTTGTGACAGATGTTTGTGACATCAACGTCTAACATATGTAGGTGACATCAACTTGTGACAGATGTTTGTGACATCAACGTCTAACATATGTATGTGACATCAACTTGTGACAGATGTTTGTGACATCAACGTCTAACATATGTATGTGACATCAACTTGTGACAGATGTTTGTGACATCAACGTCTAACATATGTATGTGACATCAACTTGTGACAGATGTTTGTGACATCAACGTCTAACATATGTATGTGACATCAACTTGCGACAGATGTTTGTGACATCAACGTCTAACATATGTATGTGACATCAACTTGCGACAGATGTTTGTGACATCAACGTCTAACATATGTATGTGACATCAACTTGTGACAGATGTTTGTGACATCAACGTCTAACATATGTATGTGACATCAACTTGTGACAGATGTTTGTGACATCAACGTCTAACATATGTATGTGACATCAGCTTGTGACATATGTTTGTGACATCAACTTGTGACATATATATGTAACATCTCATTGTGACACATTTTTGTGACATCAACTTGTTCAAATAATTATGGATGTAGAAATAAAATAACGGACAATATTATGTGCTGTTGTTCACATAAATGTGAATGTAGAAATGAGAGAACACATGATTCAAGCAAGGACTTAACTTGCACGCTATAAACACAAACAGAAAGTTCTAGTTCCGGGCGTGTGTACTGACCTAAATAACAGGAACTTCTGTTGCAATACCCACTGCCGCCCAGACAGCGACACCGGTCACAGGGGTCGTCTATGAGTTCTCCGTGGTTGTACCACACGCCTTTGACAGTGCATCCGTCGTAGTGGGCTTCCGGCGGGGTTTCTGGGAAACAAGAAACATGGCATTGGAACTGGGTTCAAGGTCAGAAATGTGACTTGAGGTGATGGTCAGCCCTCGTCAACTCATGTGCGTTTATCTAAGTGAGAAATGAGGGAGAAGTGAGGGAGAAGTGAGAGGGAAGACGTTATAAAGAAATGATGGAGGGAAAAATGAGGGAGAAGTGAGAGAGTAGAAGTGATGAAGAAGTGAGGGAGGGAGAAGTGAGGGAGAAGCAATGAGAGAGAAGTGAGAGAAATAAGAGAGAGAGAGAGAGAGAGAGAGAGAGAGAGAGAGAGAGAGAGAGAGAAGTGAGGAAGAAGTAATAGAAAGAAGTGAGTGAGAAGTGATAGAGAAGAAGTGAGGGAGAAGTGAGAGAGAAGAAGTGAGGGAGAAGTGAGAGAGAAGTGACGGAGAAATGAGATAGAAGAAGTTATAAAGAAGTGATGGAGGGAGAAGTGAGGGAGAAGTGAAAGAGAAGGAGTGATGAAGGAGTGAGGGACGGAGAAATGAGGGAGAAGCAATGAGAGAGAAGCGAGAGCGAGAGAGAGAGAGAGAGAGAGAGAGAGAGAGAGAGAGAGAGAGAGAGAGAGAAGCGAGGGAGAAGTAAGGAAGAAGTAAGAGAAGAAGTGAGGGAGAATTGAGGGGGAAGTAGGGAAGAAGAAGTGAATGAGAAGAAGTGAGGGAGATGTGAGTGAGAAAAAAATTAGGTGTGAGGGGGAAGAAGAGGAAGAAAGGGATGAGAAATGATGTAGAAGTAAGAGAGAATAAGTGAGGAAGAAAAAGTGAAGGAGAAGTGAGTCAGATGTGTGGGAGAAGAAGTGAGGAAGAAGAAGTTAAAGAGAAGAAGTGAAGAAGAAGAAGTGAGGGAGAAACTATGAGAAGAAGTGGGGAAGAAGACAAGAGGAGACGTGAAGGAAAAGAAGTAAGATAAACAAACAAGAGAGAAGAAGTGAGGGAGAAAAATACAGAGAAAACAGTAAGAAGAAGGAGTAAGGGAGAAGTGAGGGAAAATAAATTAGGGAGAAGAAATGCGGGCGAAGAAGTGATGGAGAAGACGTGAAAGAGAAGTTTTGATGGATCCCGTGGGCCAACAGACAGCAACAGATCTAGTAGACAGGCAGTGACAACAAGCGGACACTGACAAACAACAGACAAGATCTAGTAGACAGCCAGCGACAACAAGCGGACACTGACAAACAACAGACAAGATCTAGTAGACAGCCAAAAACAAGCGGACACAGACAAACAACAGACAAGATCTAGTAGACAGCCAGCGACAACACACGGACACTGACAAACAACAGACAAGATCTAGTAGACAGCCAAAAACAAGCGGACACAGACAAACAACAGACAAGATCTAGTAGACAGCCAGCGACAACACACGGACACTGACAAACAACAGACAAGATCTAGTAGACAGCCAAAAACAAGCGGACACAGACAAACAACAGACAAGATCTAGTAGACAGCCAGCGACAACACGCGGGCACTGACAAACAACAGACAAGATCTAGTAGACAGCCAGCGACAACACGCGGACACTGACAAACAACAGACAAGATCTAGTAGACAGCCAGCGACAACAAGCGGACACTGACAAACAACAGACAAGATCTAGTAGACAACCAGCGACAACAAGTGGACACTGACAAACAACAGCCAAGATCTAGTAGACAGCCAGCGACAACAAGCGGACACTGACAAACAACAGACAAGATCTAGCAGACAGCCAGTCACAACAAGCGAACACTGACAAACAACAGACAAGATCTAGTAGACAGCCAGTCACAACAAGCGGACACTGACAAACAACAGACAAGATCTAGTAGACAGCCAACAACAACAAGCGAACAATGACAAACAACAGACAAGATCTAGTAGACAGCCAACAACAACAAGCGAACAATGACAAACAACAGACAAGATCTAGTAGACAGCCAACAACAACAAGCGAACAATGACAAACAACAGACAAGATCTAGTAGACAGCCAGCGACAACAAGCGGACAATGACAAACAACAGACAAGATCTAGTAGACAGCCACTGACAACAAGCGGACACTGACAAACAACAGACAAGATCTAGTAGACAGCCAGCGACAACAAGCGGACACTGACAAACAACAGACAAGATCTAGTAGACAGCCAGCGACAACAAGCGGACGCTGACAAACAACAGACACGATTTAGTAAACAGCCAACGGCAAGCAGACACTGACAAACAAACAAACAGTAGGCGTACCTATGACCACAGCTCCGCTACACACAGCTTCCAAGAGAGCAAGGAGAACCAGGCAGGCGATGGTAGACATGGCGGATGTTGTTCTGTAGACCAGTAACTTACAGAGATGTTGCAAGTGTTCCCCCGCTTCTTACCAAGGCAGCGCGACCGTTGTCGTCTGCGTATCCCAGGCTGTGGACTCAGGCGAGAGAGTGAGGTCGACGAATTGCGCAACTCTTCCTCACTTTAATCCAAGTCATCGCGCAAGTCATTCTTCATCCAACGTCACATATCACCTTCAAGCCCTGTGGCGATGGGCGAGCGGCAAAGCGGCAGGCGTGGGTACGCTGGCAGCCGTAGTCGCAGACCTGCACACAGGCGGCTCAGGCCATATGGTCGTCTTCTACTGACCGGAGCAGCAGTGGGATTCGGCAGCCCCCTGAGCGACTGAGCAGCCCTCTATAGGAACACACTGCTCACCTCCATAGCATGAGGAAGGGGCTAGAAAAGGTGCCCTAAACATTGTCTGCTCCATCACTACCTAACCAGCTAGCCGCGGTTGGTGGGTACCCTAAACTGCGGTCGACATACAAAGAAAGATAAAACAAGCAAAGCTAAAAGAGTAAACCATATTCCCTTAACAATTGGAACTTGGAATGTACGCACCCTACTTGACAGAGACGGTGCGTCAGGTCCAGAGAGACGAACAGCACTGATTGGGAGAGAGCTGGGCAGGTACAACATCGACATTGCAGCCTTGAGCGAGACACGACTTGCAGAAGAAGGCCAAATCTGTGAAATTGGTGCCGGCTACACATTTTTCTGGAGTGGAAGGAAAAGCGAGGAAAGACGCCAATCTGGTGTGGGATTTGCCATTAAGTCGGCCCTGGTCGGCAAATTAGCTGGATTTCCAAAGGCTGTAAATGACAGGCTCATGACCATGAAGTTGCCTCTGCTGAATGGAAGGAAGCACGCAACCATTGTGAGTGTCTACGCACCAACTATGACCAACGAAGATGATGTCAAGAATAAGTTCTATGAGGACCTGCACAATGTATTAACATCTGTTCCCAAAGGAGACAAACTTATTCTCCTTGGGGATTTCAATGCCAGAGTAGGCACGGACACCACCTCTTGGAGTGGCATTATTGGAAAGCATGGAGTCGGAAATTGTAACACCAATGGACTCCGCCTCCTTCAGACATGTGCCGAACATGATCTCCTGATTACGAACACAATTTTCCGTCTCCCCATGAGAAATAGGACATCGTGGATGCACCCTCGCTCGAAACACTGGCACCTCATTGACTATGTAATCGTCAGGAGGAGTGACAGACAAGACGTTCGAGTGACAAAATCCATGTGTGGTGCCGATTGTTGGACAGACCATCGTCTCATTGTCTCGAAAATGAACATCCACATCAGGCCACCACGGCGTCCTCAAGGGGCAAAAATGCAAACAAAGCTAAATGTCACCCGCCTAAACAGCAAGAAAATGCAGCAGTCGTTTGAAAATATGCTGGAAGACCGCCTCAAGCCCAGTGCTGAAGCAAAACAGGATACAGAAACAGAATGGAGAGCCCTAAAGGACACGATTTACAACACTGCTATGGAAATCCTGGGTCCAGCCCCCCGAAAGCATAAAGACTGGTTTGATGAAAATTCCGAAGACATCAACCAATTGCTGGCCGAGAAACATCTTCTCCTCAAGGCACATTTGAATGACCCAAAGTCAACATCAAAAAAAGATGCTTTCAAGAACATTCAGAGAGTAGTGCAGCAGAAACTTCGGCACATGCGGGACTCCTGGCTGAGCAGCAAAGCTGATGAAATTCAGGGCTTTGCTGACAGACACGATATGAAAAACTTCTACGACTCACTGAAAGCGGTCTATGGTCCTTCATCACCAGGCATAGTTCCCCTCCTCAGTGCAGACGGGGGAACATTGGTCACCGATAAGAAAGAAATCCTCCAACGCTGGGCAGAGCATTTCAGCAAAATCTTAAATGCAACTTCCTTCTTCGATGATGAAACCATCAATTGCCTTCCTCAAGTTCCCACCAATGAGACTCTTGATGACCTGCCAACCATAGTGGAAATAAACAAAGCCATCCAGCAACTCTCCAGCGGCAAGGCACCTGGTCCTGACTCCATCCCAGCAGAGATATACAAGGCAGGTGGGCCGTTCCTAACAGAGCAGCTTCACCGAGTCTTCACAAACATATGGATGAACGAGACCATGCCACAAGATTTTAAGGACGCGTCAATAGTCCACCTTTACAAACGTAAAGGAAACCGCCAATCCTGTGACAACCACCGAGGCATCTCCTTGCTTTCAATTGCAGGGAAGATACTCGCCAGAATTCTTCTCAATCGCCTCACAGCCCATCTCGATCAAGGTCTTCTTCCTGAGAGTCAATGTGGCTTCAGAAAAAAAACGTGGAACTGTTGACATGATTTTCGCTGCAAGGCAGCTGCAAGAGAAATGTCAGGAACAGAACTGCGAAATGTTCTCCACTTTCATTGACCTTACCAAGGCTTTTGATACAGTCAGCAGAGAAGGACTGTGGAAGATTATGGCAAAATATGGCTGTCCACGAAAGTTTGTCCAAATAGTGCGGCTATTTCATGACGGCATGCAGGCAAGAGTACAGGAAAATGGTGAGCTGTCTGAACCCTTTCCTGTCACCAATGGAGTGAAGCAAGGATGTGTCCTGGCACCAACACTGTTCAGCCTCATGTTTTCAGCCATGTTGATGAATGCCTTCGAGAACGACAACATTGGAATAGACATCAACTACCGTATGGATGGAAAGTTATTCAATCTCAGAAGGCTGAAAGCTAAAACCAAAATTAACAGTGGCACCGTCAGAGAGCTCCTGTTTGCTGATGATTGCGCTCTATACGCCAACTCAGAGGCGGACATGCAACATAATGTTTCAGCTTTCTCACATGCCTGTGCCAACTTTGGGCTCAATATCAACTTGGAGAAGACTGTAGTTATGTACCAGCCAGCTCCAGGGAATAATCACACTGTGCCGAATATCAAAGTGAATGATCATAGACTAAGTGTTGTGGACAAATTCACCTATCTTGGCAGCACCGTGTCACAAGCTGCCACAATCGATGACGAAGTGAATGCAAGAATCTCCAAGGCCAGTGCAGCCTTTGGCAGACTGTACAAGAATGTATGGGACAGAACTGGAATAAGCCTGCAAACAAAGCTAAAAGTCTACAAAGCAGTTGTATTATCCACACTGCTATATGCTTGTGAAACCTGGACTGTTTATCAGCGACACGCTAGGAAATTAAACCACTTCCACACAGTCTGCCTAAGGAAGCTACTGAAGATTAAATGGCAAGACAAGATTCCAGACACTGAAGTCCTAGAAAGAGCATCCATACCCAGTATCCACACTCTACTGATGAAGAATCAGATTCGCTGGGCTGGTCACTTGACTCGCATGCCAGATCACAGGCTCCCTAAACGAATTTTTTACAGCGAACTGCGTTGTGGTAAACGCTCCCAAGGTGGCCAGAGGAAACGTTTTAAAGACACTCTGAAAATTTCACTGAATGCTTTTGGAATTCATCATGACACCTGGGAGGCTGCAGCCAGAGACCGAAATTCGTGGCGTGCATCATTGCGCAAAGGTGCAGTTATATGTGAGGCAACCAGGACTGCAAGAGCAGTGAAGAAAAGGCAGGACAGAAAAACCACTGCAGGAAATCCTCCTCCAGAGACGTCAAGCATTCTTTGTCCACATTGTCAAAGAACATTTTGAGCCAAAATAGGCCTTATCAGCCATCTTAGAACCCACGGCTCCACACCTTCAACCCCACTGGATGAAATGAATGGTCATCATCATTCTTGATGGACAAACAACAACATCAACATCCCAGGCTGTATGTGTCCGATCCCCACTGCCGATTATAACTAATCTATACACATCATTATCAGTATTTACCAACACAGCCAACAAACATGGCGGATCGTTGGTTGCCATTCGACATGACCATCCAGCGTCATCTTGGAACTGTTTTGAACGACAACCAAACATAGCACGTTGAACTTTCTGTGATACTGTCATTAGTAGTGTAATGATGTAATCATTGACATCAGTAGTGTAATGATGTAATCATAGAAATTAGAAGTGTAATGATGTAATCATTGACATCAGTAGTGCAATCATCTTGCTCTTGGTGGTAGGTTGCCTATGGAAAAGATAAAGGTGGTAATTCGTTTGGGGAACAGGTGAAGAAGACGGGGTAACAGATTGAGAACCCGTATGTGGAAAGAATGAGATTGCGGGGGGGGGGGGGGGGTTCCGTAGGGGTTCTGGAAGAATCTCACAACTGAGAGGGAAGACCAGGAGAACTTTAAATCAGATAGCGGTGGGAACGATTAGTAGTATGACTCTTCGCTGGCTGTTGAATGAAGGGACGGAGCACATATGGGAATGACCTGAGTGCAGTGACGTCGGTTCTTAACTCAACTCATCTCAACTCAACTCAACTCATCCGGGTGTTGCAGCTGTCACAAATGACGACTATTTTGCACCAACAAGTAGCTAAACTAGAAAATGTTATAAGCAAAAATTGTCAGGACACCAGGAAGTAACATCATCATGAGCCATGAAATAACCGCGGACAAGCCGAAGTACGCATCTCACCCGATCACCGGAGCCCTTCATCAGGTCTGTGTGCTTGTCTCAATTATGTTACGTGGCTAAGCCAGTCCGGTTCTTATTTCTGCATTTCCATGCCCTTCCCCCATCACATTTACGTGTTGTCATAAAGATTCCACTTTTATCCTCAAAATATGGCCCAAAAATATGGCATGTCGACATCTCATTCCTCTGATAAGTTTACGACACTTTTCTTCTTTTGTCCTACTGTTTGTGCTGCAAACTTTCTGTTTCTCGCCTGTCTTCTGGCCTGTCCGAACGGTTTCTCGTCTGTCTTCTGGCCTGTCCGAACGGTTTCTCGTCTGTCTTCTGGCCTGTCCGAACGGTTTCTCGTCTGTCTTCTGGCCTGTCCGAACTGTTTCTCGCTTGTCTTCTGGCCTGTCCGAACTGTTTCTCGCTTGTCTTCTGGCCTGTCCGAACTGTTTCTCGCTTGTCTTCTGGCCTGTCCGAACTGTTTCTCGCGTGTCTTCTGGCCTGTCCGAACTGTTTCTCGCGTGTCTTCTGGCCTGTCCGAACTGTTTCTCGCGTGTCTTCTGGCCTGTCCGAACCTCGTATTTCATTTCTCCAACGTCTTTTTTTTTCGTCGGCTCTTCGGCGAATTGGTTACGAATGTATTTCGTCATGCTCTGTTTACATACAATTTTATGAGTGCGGTCGTTCAGAAAGCATTGGCAAACTACTGAACGTAAACTTACCAAGAAACCACAAACAGCCAAACAATTGCGGTGTTGACTGCGACGTCCTGTAAAGGATATTCCCCCCCCCCCCGCATATCCTTTATGCCGGTCTCTCTGGTCGAGAGGTTACACCATCTTCTCTGTAATCCCGTTTATCACGCAGAGTCTCGTAGCGGGCGAGAACTGGGAGCGGTTTGTCCCCCGCTGGTGACTTGCGGGATAACTGAGCCGGCCGCTCAGAAAGCAATGGCAAACTACTGAGCTTCTTGCCAAGAAATCAAGAGACAGCTGAAAGATGCTGCTGTTGACAGCGATGTCCTGTAAAAGGATATGCGAATAAAAATATATCCTTTGTGCAGGACATCGCTGTCACACCTGCATTTTACCGCTGTTGTTGATGTCTTGGCAGAAGTTTGCCATTCTGAGCGACCGGCTCACATACCCCCGTAAGTAACCAACACGACGCGATCCGCTACCGAATCTCGCGCAGCTGTGTTAGTAAAGGATATGCAACTAACTTTTTTAACAGTAAGGGATGATACTCTTATATAGACAGCCGTGAAAGCCTGTGGCATAATGGGGGAAGTGACAGAGGGGATAGGAACGACAAGAGGGAAAATATGGGTGTAAGAATAGATATTCGAACCCCCCTCCGATGTGTGCCACATGAAGTGGTACAAGGCTTGCATGTTTCAATGGTGCAGTTTCTGGTAGGGTCTCCTATATCGGACAGATCAAAGGATAGGATCCAGATGAAGCGAGACACAAACCTGCTACCTTATAGGTAGACTGGGGACAGTCAAAGACTAGGGACCAGATGAAGAGAGACACAAACCTGCTACCTTATAGGTAGACTGGGGACAGTCAAGACTAGGGACCAGATGAAGAGAGACACAAACCTGCTACTTTATAGGTAGACTGGGGACAGTCAAAGACTAGGGACCAGATGAAGAGAGACACAAACCTGCTACCTTATAGGTAGACTGGGGACAGTCAAAGACTAGGGACCAGATGAAGCGAGACACAAACCTGCTACCTTATAGGTAGACTGGGGACAGTCAAAGACTAGGGACCAGATGAAGAAGACACAAACCTGCTACCTTATAGGTAGACTGGGGACAGTCAAAGACTAGGGACCAGATGAAGAGAGACACAAACCTGCTACGTTATAGGTAGACTGGGGACAGTCAAAGACTAGGGACCAGATGAAGAGAGACACAAACCTGCTACCTTATAGGTAGACTGGGGACAGTCAAAGACTAGGGACCAGATGAAGCGAGACACAAACCTGCTACCTTATAGGTAGACTGGGGACAGTCAAAGACTAGGTACCAGATGAAGAGAGACACAAACCTGCTACCTTATAGGTAGACTTGGGACAGTCAAAGACTAGGGACCAGATGAAGAGAGACACTGTCGTGTCCTCCTTTAAAGTGTCGTCCCTGGAGTGAGGAGAGTCAACACCCACATTATAATATTTTTTCCCTTATCAATATCTTGGAGAATCCACCAGCTTCCGTCCAACACACTCCATCAGCCTATGGACACCTTTCCTTATCACTCTCTCACTGTCGTACTATGCCCCCCTCTCATACTTCCCCAACGCAACATATTCAACAACTCTTGCTTCTAAAATTTAATAAAGATTAATTTATTAAAAGAAAAATGTGTAATGTACGTAAGGCGTGTATGCAAAGAAAATGTGTGATGTGTTCTATAATGTGTGTATGATCGGACTTTCAGATAATAGCATAGTCAGTTCTTCACACCACAGCACATTAAATCATAACCAGTGCACCTCACCCAGTGTCGAAACCCTCTTGCCGGATACTGACTGTCATCGGTAGCCACCTGGAATCCATCTTCATGATCATCCGAAATAGATACTGTTTGTAAGTACAGATTGATTACAGACTGGTTGCAAACAAACTTTGTAAGTTCCTATCGGTCCTAAAGAATGCAGAAATCCTTTGTAGTGTATTTAGGTTTTACTGTTAATGTTTCTACACTTGATCCTAACTAGTGTTCATATAGGTTCAAGTATATGTCATATGTAATATTACACTGGAATCTAGCACACGATGTGACTTATCCGTTAATGTTCTCGTTCCTTAAACAATGTTTGTCTGATGTGTGATATATCAACAATCATCACCCATCCTATGTGAACCATACCACGCAGGAGTCGTTATATTGGCTGGATCTTCTGGGCCATGCCATGGTGAACCCTTCTGAGTATGAGTCCAGCGTAAAACATATACCATCTTTCTTCTCGGACGTTATTCCTTTTCTGTAAGAATCATTTTAGAGTCCAACTGGTGTTCGTCCAATTGGAGTGCAATTCTTCAAAACCAGTGTTGAATTTCCTAGTAACTGGTGGGGAACCTGTGGGAAAACCAACACATCATGTGAGAGCACTAGTCACTGATCCTACCGGCTGGGTGTAAGCTTATTACCCTGCTCTGTTATTGTACAGCTAACTACTCTGTCAGAGAGCCTTATAGCTTCTCACCTACGTCCGAATCAGGCTATGATAAGGAAAGACCAATAAACAGAGGGCAACCTCAGTATTCTATTCACCCTAGCAGAGCCAATATCACTTCACTACTCTAACTAGTTTTCACCATGCTACCGCCTAAATTAATTAGGACTAATTACATAGTATACTACCTTAGGCAACACTGCAGTCTAACAAATCACATCTACAAATTGCCATGACAGGCACGTGAACCATTAAATCCACTAATAAGTACACGGTAGACATTATTACAATCAGAACTGCAGTGCCGAAGCACGTCCGCTAAAATCCAAGGTTTGAGTTCAACTGTCCTCTCCAATCATGGTTTTCTGACAAACCCCTAAAATTGGTCACGTGACATGGTTGATGTCCTGCAGGTGTTATTTTGGCATATCATCCATTGTCAAGAATCTATTTTCCCTGGCCCCATCAATGTCAGAGTTGTCATCAGTTGTTTAGATTCCCAAAACAAGCCGGCGAGTTCCTGTATACTCCCAACAACAGTTGCCAATAACCAGCCGTCAATCTTCTGTCGACTGGTGACAATCACCGCTGCCATTTCTGTTTGATGTCGGGAAATTTTAATTGACAGACGGACTGTTTCCAGACCCTAGCTGGCAATTCCGGTTGTCTCTGACTGTCAAAGCGATGTATGCATTCATCTCACTTCCGAATGTTCCTATTTTTGCTGACCAGATGTACAAGTACAGCTGTTATTTATGCCCGACCTGTTTGTGAACACGTGCAGCCACAACTATGAATGTTTACTCTGTATAAGTTGAAACAATTGTCGCTTTGCAGATAGTCCTTTTAATCAGACATCCTCTTATAGTAATCAGCTGGTCAAACGCGGTGTTTTATTTTGTGACATAGGCCCCCTCTTAAGAGAGTAGTCCATCTCACTCTTCTACACCGTGATTAATCCAGATGATTCATTCCTCTTCTTCAGGAGCTGGGTGTCTTAACAAGAAGTCCGCTCCAACATTTTCCTTCCCAGGAATGAACTCCACGGTGAAATTATAGGGTTGAAGTAACAACGACCACCGCACCAAACGGGCGTTGAGCTTCTGAGAAGTAGCGAGGAACATCAGGGGCTGATGATCCGATTGGACCCGAAACTTAACTCCATACAAATATGGCTGGAATTTTTGCACTGCCCATACGAGGGACAAGCACTCTCTCTCGACGGTTGAATAATTCCTCTCCGCCTGTAGAAGTTTCTTACTTGCGCATGCTACAGGTTTCAAAACCGAAGCATCGTCTTTTCCTTCCTGTAACAGAGCTGCCCCAATTCCAATCCCACTCGCATCCGTTCTCAACACAAATGGTTTGGAAAGGTCAGGGAGCTGCAATACAGGCCTGCTGACCAAGGCCTCCTTTAATTGACTATAGGCATTCTCACATTCTGGTGTCCAAATGATTTGGTCAGGGAATCCCTTTTTCAAGGTTTCTGTCAATGGAGCTCCCAGTTCAGTGAAATGTAGGATAAATTTGTGGTAGAACCCACACAACAAGAGAAAAGACCGCACATCCTTCTTCGTTTTTGGCCTTGGTGCATTTCTGATTTTCTCCAGGTTCTTCTCTTCTGGGACAATGTGTCCTGGAGTGATGGTGTGACCTAGAAATTCCAGAGTCT
The DNA here is from genome assembly GCA_963921405.1 of Cepaea hortensis. Taxonomy (NCBI): domain Eukaryota; kingdom Metazoa; phylum Mollusca; class Gastropoda; order Stylommatophora; family Helicidae; genus Cepaea; species Cepaea hortensis. The sequence continues at coordinate 345,635 of OY992892.1, forward strand.
GGTAACCAATCATGCACTTGGTTGGACGAGCAGTAAGCCCTGCTTCCTTGAGTCTCTGAAACACTCTCTCCAAGGATTGCAAATGGTCATCCAAGCTGTCACTGGAAATCAGAATATCATCCATGAAAGAGATGATGGACGGATCCTGTAAAGGATCAAGTAAAGTCCTCATCATGCGTGTAAACACACTAGGTGCATTGCTGAGTCCAAAGGGCATGACCTTGAATTCGTAGTGTCCACTGGGTGTACTGAAAGCCAACAGTCGTCGAATCTCCGGTTTGACTGGTATCTGATAGTACCCCCGACTCAGATCTACCTTTGAAAAGTACCGAGCCTTATGGAGCCTAGCGAATAACTGAGTTGGATTCGGCAAAGGTTCCACCTGAAATTGTGTGTGACTGTTCAGAAGTCGGTAATCTATACACAACCGGTGTTCTCCACTTGGTTTCCGTAACAAAACTACCCCTGCATTGTATGGGGATGTGGATGGTGCAATCATGTCATCCTCCAGCAGTTTCTGTATTTCCTCCTCCAGGGCCTTTTCTTTAGAGAATGGCACTGGGTAAACCTTTTGACGAACAGGTTCCTGTGTGGTCAAAGTCATCTCGAACTCAACCAACCTCGTTCGTCCTGGTTTATCAGTCAGTATCTCCTTATGAGACTTGAGAACCTGGGTTATCCTTTCCCTCTCCTGGGAGGTCAGATCAGGGTTCACTAGCACATCCCTATAGGTTTCCTGGTGTACTAAGGGATATTCCCTGCCCTCGCTGGTTCCCACTTCAGTCTCCACTGCAACTGCCATTGCCATGAGGTGAGCTGCCTTGTCTCTGGGTCTCTCTTCATATTTCCGCAATAGATTGATATGGAAAATCTTCGACTTTCCCCGGATCCGGATCTGATAGTTGGTTCTGGATATCACCCTTTCCACGGGAAATGGTCCTTTGCCATCCTATCTCCAGTTTGTTGTTTCCCGTTGGGAGTAGCAACAAGACTTTATCTCCCACCTCTAGAGATCTGTCTTTAGACCTACGGTTGTAGTAAGCTGCATGTCTTTTTCTGGCCTTTTTCAAGTTTTGATTTGCCAGAGTCCATCCCTTGTGGAGTTTTTCTTTCAGTTCCTCCACGTATTTGTAGGATGAGATCACTTCTTCTGACGTCCCCTCTTCAGTCCAACTCCTCAACATGGCTTCCAACGGTCCTTTGATTGGACGACCAAACAGCAACGTAGCGGGTGGTAATCCTGTTGAGCCATGAGGAACTTCCCGATAGGCAAAGAGTGCTGCTGGGATATATTCATCCCACCTATCAGGTTTTTCCTGCACTAGTTTCCTGAGCATTGTCATCAACGTGCCGTTGAAACGCTCTACTTGTCCATTGGCTTGAGGATGGTAAGGGCTGGTATGTATGTGGTTAGAGTGAAACACCCTAAATACCTCCTCCATGAGTTTTCCACAAAACTGAGACCCATTGTCCCTCAGAACTTGATCAGGGAAGCCTAATCTGGTAAAGGCCTCCATCAGTGCGTCCGCCACTCGTTTCGAGTCAATCGTTGTCAACGGTATGGCCTCACCCCACATTGTACAGCAATCCACCATTGTGAGTATATACATGTTCCTCTTCCTAGTCCTGGGAAGTGGGCCCACGATATCGATGGCTACCCTCTCGAAAAGAGAGTTCATGATGGGCATCTCACCCAACACCACCGGTGCTGTCCAGTGTGTCGGTGCCACCCTCTGGCACTCAGGGCATGACTTCACATACCGACGCACATCATCTGTCATTCCCGGCCAATAGTAGTGGCAGGAAATCCGCTGCATGGTGGCGGCAATACCCATATGTCCACTAAAGGAGATGGTATGCCCCATATGAAGAATCTGGGACCGGTGAGCTTTCGGGACGACCAACTGACCGTATAGGTTGTCTCCCCTTCCTGCTCTCCTGTAGAGTATCCTATTCTTCATGTAGTACTGCCCCCGTCCTGGTGGATCAGCACTTTTCTGCAGCTTTCTGTAGCAAGGACGTAAAGTAGCATCCTCACTCTGGGCAGTTCGTAGCTCCCCCGGCATTGGGTTAGTCACAATTGCTTCTGCCTCTTCCGTTCTCGTCTGAGAGCCAGTCTGCATTGCTCCCATATGGATTGGCTCCCTTGGCATTCCCAGAAAGACATACCGGAAACCTAGGATTACTGGAAAAATGGGATCGGTCAATACAGCGGCCTTGATGGTGCCGGTGACGTACCTTGACCGAATCTCCACATTAGCAATGGGCAACTTCATGGCTACAGCACTCTTCTGTGCAGGCTGTATATCCAAGGTCTCACCTGTGAATTGTTCTGGATGTACCAGATCCGCAGAAATCACGGCCTCCCCGTCCAGTCCTGTGTCGTATAAACACTCCACTTGACGACCGTTAACCTCTACCAATTCCACTACAGGTGGTTTTTCCTGGTCTGGAGTCTCTTCCTCGGGATCGATCTGTTCGGTGGGCTCCACCTTAGGTTTCCCGGGGCACACGACGAATTTAGAGTCTCCTGACTTTCCCTTGCAGTCAATAGCATTGTGCGTATTTGACTTGCATTGGTTGCACCATTTTCCTGTCCTAGATTTTCTATTGCCGGACTTGAGTGAGCTCTCCTGGTGGCGAGCTTCCTTGTTGACCTTGGCATTTTCCGTGACAACCTCCTTGGAAGTCACTTGATATGCTGCGAAATGAGGGTTCTTAGCCTTCGATTTGCAGTCCCTCGTATTGTGAGAGGGTGACTTACAAATTGAACACCACTTCTCCGACCATGGTCGTTTTGGTGTAGAGCTTGAAGTGCTCTTGCTTCCCTCCTTCTTCTTCTCTGAACTATCCTCTGATTTTTGCACATAAGGTTCCCACGTTTTTGTTCCTGAGTTTTTGGCTTTCTTCTTGTCATGTTTCTCTTGACTTTTGGAGTTGGTGGAAAGGTTTTCCCCTGCCTCCCCATGTACTTCGACGAACCGTTCTGCTAATTTAGTCACGAGGTCAATACGTTCCGCTCCTTGTTCTCCCAGGAACGTCCTGAGAGGTTTAGACATTTGCTTCTTCAGCTGGTCGACCACCATGAGCTCTTCCAGACTCTTATAGTCATGTGCGAACCCAGCCAAATCCATCCACTTATGGAGATAAGACTTTAGACGCAAACTGTAGGCGGCAAACAACTCCCCCGGTTCTCGTTTTGCTGCTCGAAATTTTTTCCGGTAGGTATGTGACGTAACCTCGAATCGTTTCAGCAGAGCCGTCTTTAACTCGTCATAATTGTTCTCATGTCCTGGTGGCAGGCGAGAATACACCTCGTAGCTGGTCCCGCGTAATCCCTGGCATAGCTTAAGATTCCAGTTGTTACGCTCCAGACCCATAGCAACAGACATTGCCTCGAAGCGTTGAAGGTATTGGTCAATCTTCTCTTTGTCCTCCTCATAGCCCGCTAACGGAAACTTCATAGCATGGTACCCATGTCCACCTACTGATGCTGAGCCTGAGATGGAGGAACCTCCAACTGCTCCCTCAGTTTCCCCATTAGATTGACTCTTCAACTCGAGTTCCCTCATCCGGTACTCGTGCTCCCTTTTCTTAGCCTCCTGCTCCTCTTCCCGTTTCCTAGCAGCTTCCTCAACTTCAAGTTTCCTAGCTGCTTGCTCAGCTTCCAATTTCTTAGCTGCTTGCTCAACTTCCAATTTCCTAGCTTCTTGTTCCAACTCCATCCTTCTCAATTCCAACTACGCCTTTCGATCTTCCCTTTCTGCTTGACGATACTCTCTCTCCACTTCCGGTATGTAATCCGTTAGAGCAGAACCCGACAATCCCATGTCTTCCCCTTTGCCCTTAATTCTGCTGTGCTTAGTTTAGGGGTGGCCATTTCACAGAGAGGTAAGCTAGCAGGTCGAGTACAATATAACTGCAAATTACTATACAGATATATGAAAAAGTACTGTAAATCTAGATATTACCACACACAGCACATTCACTCAGTGAAAAGAGTAGAATCAGGACCACAGACCTATGCAGACGTGTGAAGTGTGAACAGGTAAGATATTAGTCCTAACCCCTATCCACATTCACTCTAGCTGGATTCTCCAATATGATATCTCCCTCTTATAACTAAGGATCCCGTGTCAAAGGACCCCGTTGTCCGAGGATCCCACTGTCCAAGGATCACGTTTACGAGAGATCCCGCTGTCCAAGGATCACGTTTACGAGAGATCCCGCTGTCCAAGGATTCCGTTTACGAGAGATCCCGCTGTCCAAAGATCCCGTTATCGAGCTCCCAATAATGTCGTCTCCTCCTTTAAAGTGTCGTCCCTGGAGTGAGGAGAGTCAACACCCACATTATAATATTTTTTTCCTTATCAATATCTTGGAGAATCCACCAGCTTCCGTCCAACACACTCCATCAGCCTATGGACACCTTTCCCTATCACTCTCTCACTGTCGTACTATGCCCCCTTCTCATACTTCCCCAACGCAACATATTCAACAACTCTTGCTTCTAAAATTTAATAAAGATTAATTTATTAAAAGAAAAATGTGTAATGTACGTAAGGCGTGTATGCAAAGAAAATGTGTGATGTGTTCTATAATGTGTGTATGATCGGACTTTCAGATAATAGCATAGTCAGTTCTTCATTGCAAGGGCACACCACAGCACATTAAATCATAACCAGTGCACCTCACCCAGTGTCGAAACCCTCTTGCCGGATACTGACTGTCATCGGTAGCCACCTGGTAATCCATCTTCATGATCATCCGAAATAGATACTGTTTGTAAGTACAGATTGATTACGGACTGGTTGCAAACTAACTTTGTAAGTTCCTATCGGTCATAAAGAATGCACAAATCCTTTGTAGTGTATTTAGGTTTTACTGTTAATGTTTCTACACTTGATCCTAACTAGTGTTCATATAGGTTCAAGTATATGTCATATATAATTTTACACTGGAATCTAGCACACGATGTGACTTATCCGTTAATGTTCTCGTTCCTTAAACAATGTTTGTCTGATGTGTGATATATCAACAATCATCACCCATCCTATGTGAACCATACCACGCAGGAGTCGTTATATTGGCTGGCTCTTCTGGGCCATGCCATGGTGAACCCTTCTGAGTATGAGTCCAGCGTAAACATATACCATCTTTCTTCTCGGACGTTATTCCTTTTCTGTAAGAATCATTTTAGAGTGCAACTGGTGTTCGTCCAATTGGAGTGCACTTCTTCAAAACCAGTGTTGAATTTCCTAGTAACTGGTGGGGAACCTGTGGGAAAACCAACACATCATGTGAGAGCACTAGTCACTGATCCTACCGGCTGGGTGTAAGCTTATTACCCTGCTCTGTTATTTTACAGTTAATTACTCTGTCAGAGAGCCTTATAGCTTCTCACCTACGTCCGAATCAGGCTATGATAAGGAAAGACCAATAAACAGAGGGCAACCTCAGTATTCTATTCACCCTAGCAGAGCCAATATCACTTCACTACTCTAACTAGTTTTCACCATGCTACCGCCTAAATTAATTAGGACTAATTACATAGTATACTACCTTAGGCAACACTGCAGTCTAACAAATCACATCTACAAATTGCCATGACAGGCACGTGAACCATTAAATCTACTAATAAGAACACGGTAGACATTATACCAATCAGAACTGCAGTGCCGAAGCACGTCCGCTAAAATCCAAGGTTTGATTTCAACTGTCCTCTCCAATCATGGTTTTCTGGCAAACCCCTAAAATTGGTCACGTGACATGGTTGATGTCCTGCAGGTGTTATTTGGGCATATCATCCATTGTCAAGAATCTATTTTCCCTGGCTCCATCAATGTCAGAGTTGTCATCAGTTGTATAGATTCCCAAAACAAGCCAGCGAGTTCCTGTATACTCCCAACAACAGTTGCCAATAACCAGCCGTCAATCTTCTGTCGACTGGTGACAATCACCGCTGCCATTTTTGTTTGATGTCGGGAAATTCTAATTGACAGACGGACTGTTTCCTGTCCCTAGCTGGCTATTCCGGTTGTCTCTGACTGTTGATAAACTGTCAAAGCGATGAATGCATTCATCTCACTTTCGAATGTTCCTATTTTTGCTGACCAAATGTACAAGTACAGCTGTTATTTATGCCCGACCTGTTTGTGAACACGTGCAGCCACAACTATGAATGTTTTCTCTGTATAAGTTGAAACAATTGTCGCTTTGCAGATAGTCCGTTTAATCAGAGATCCTCTTATAGTAATCAGCTGGTCAAACGCGGTGTTTTATTTTGTGACAGACACAAACCTGCTACCTTATAGGTAGACTGGGGACAGTCAAAGACTAGGGACCAGATGAAGCGAGACACAAACCTGCTACCTTATAGGTAGACTGGGGACAGTCGAAGACTAGGGACCAGAAGAAGAGAGACACAAACCTGCTACCTTATAGGTAGACTGGGGACAGTCAAAGACTAGGGACCAGATGAAGAGAGACACAAACCTGCTACCTTATAGGTAGACTGGGGACAGTCAAAGACTAGGGACCAGATGAAGAGAGACACAAACCTGCTACCTTATAGGTAGACTGAGGACAGTCAAAGACTAGGGACCAGATGAAGCGAGACACAAACCTGCTACCTTATAGGTAGACTGGGGACAGTCAAAGACTAGGGACCAGATGAAGAGAGACACAAACCTGCTACCTTATATAAGCAGATAGAAAGGATGGACAAGATACAGAATGAAGCTATGCGCATTATTCTTGGATGTACAAGAGATACAGCATGCAGGGCGATGCGCTACCTTCTTGATTTTCCAACCATTGAAGAGAGAATACAAGTTTGCAGGGCACGCGCCTACCTCAGAGTTAACGCAAACACACAACATCCACCGCATAGTGAAATTAGGAAGGTGAAGGGCAGCAGGTTAAAAAGAGGACGGTCGTGGATGGGTCAAGCCGAAGACATTCTTCAACAGGTGTGTTCACTTGAGGTCTTAGAACCTGGCGAAGAGTGGGTGCAAGTGCCAACAGACTTCTGCACATCCTTTTCAGTTTGCATCCAACTAGATAGGAAATGCAGACAAGAAAATCCGGCTGCTGTGGAGGCTGAAGTACACGCGTTGATTTTCGAGAATTCGCTAGACAGTGACGCGGTCATCTACACAGATGGGTCGGTCGTCCGACATGTGAGAAGCTCATGGGCCTTTACAGCTCGGGCCGGAGGGAGAATTGTGAAGGAGGACTCTGGTGCTTTTACTGAAACCACAAGTAGCCTGACCATGGAAGTCATGGCAGTAAGTAAAGCAATAATATGGCTCGAGACACAGACATTCACTAGGGCTTGTTTCCTTAGCGACTCAATGAACATGATCAAGAGGATAGAGGAGGGATCAATCCGAAGAGAATGGTTGCTGCCTCTGGAGCGGTCTCGGCTGGCAAAGATTAGTTTCATCTTCGTGCCAGGGCATGCGGGAGTACAAGGAAATGAGCGGGCTGACAAGCTCGCAGGTGAGGCTACTGTGGAGGGCGGACGCGCCATGGACCAGGCTTGCATTCTGAATGCTCTACGAGAAGTGAGACTTTTGCGAGAACCAAGTGATGACTGTGAATCTACAACGATGGCCAGACTGCTAGAGCAGCAAATTAAAAGAGTGGTGGCCAAACAAGAACACTACGCAGGAAGCCAAAGAAGATTGATAAACCAACACAGAACTGGCGTCGTTAGCCGCTACACGCTGCGGGATTTGCTGAGGAGGGGATCCGAGCACTTATGGACTGAATGGTTCGATGTGCAATGAGGATGATCTGTCGACTAACTAACTAACTATACAGCTCTGTCAATGTCCTCAACACCTCTGCTATCTCATGCAGCTCTGTCCATGTCCACCTATCATCTGCTACCTCATACAGCTCTGTTCATATCCTCCTATCATCTGCTATCTCATGCAGATCTGCCCATGTCCTCCTATAGTCTGCTGTGTCATGCTGCTCTGCCCATATCCTTCCCTTGTTATGCGATCTAATTTCTCTCTTCTCCGTGTGTTTTATGTCTTTCACTATTTCGTGTGCCCTATCGGTTGCGATCTAAAGCTTTTCTAGTTTTGCTATTCTCCGGTTTTCTCAGTCATTGTCGTATCCAACGTCTGCATTTGATATTCACTTCTTGGTTCATTGGTGTTTGTCTAGTTCTCTCCATGAGCCCCACAATGGTATTTGTCTAGTTATCTCCATGAGTTCCACATTGGTGTTTGTCTAGTTCTCTCCACGAGCCAGACAATGGTATTTGTCTAGTTCTCTCCATGAGCTCCACATTGGTATATGTCTAGTTCCCTCCATAAGCTCCACATTGATATATGTCTAGTTCTCTCAATGAGCTCCACATTGGTATATGTCTAGTTCTCTCCATGAGCCCCACACTGGTATATGTCTAGTTCTCTCCATGCGCTCCACATTGGTGATTGTCTAGATCTCTCCATGAGCTCCACATTGGTATATGTCTAGTTCTCTCCATTAGCTCCACACTGGTATGTGTCTAGTTCATGTGTCCACGAGCTATAAAACAGTGTGACTAGTTCTCTCCATAAGCTCCACATTGGTGATTGTCTAGTTCTCTCTATGAGCTCCACATTGGTGTTTGCCTAGTTCTCTCCATGAGCCCCACATTGGTGGTTGTCTAGTTCTCTCCATGAGCTTGTGATATAATAAAACGTCCTCACCCTTTCCTAGCATTGACTCCCTTAAAAATAAACAATCCCTAACCATTACTGTTTAAGTAACTTACTCACTGTAGGAGAGAATAAAACAACGATAGACTGAACATGGCACAGCTTAATTTAGTTGGCTTTATTTTGGCTCACGCACCTGGCCAACAGTCGTCGACTGATTGAAAAACAAAGACTAAATTAGCCATTTTAGTTCAGACAAACAACGGGAGCAGACATGTAAAAGTTTCCACGGTGGGGAAGATTATTTTTGCCTTTTAAAACCATCACTCTCTGCAGCCAGCAAGGTTAGGATCGGCTAGCCTCTCCCAGGAGGGGTGAAGAGCGAAAATTAGTAGCCTGCCGATGACCCGCAGACTACACAAGCCAACCCCCACCTCCACGTGGTGCAGACCGGGCAACTATGGCACCAATACTAAAGAACAAACATGTATCAATAATTACTAAGAAAGCACTTTACAACACAATCTTCCTACCAACTCTATGCTACCAATGCCAAACCTGGACAATGACAGAAAAAGAGAAAAGAAAAATCACAACAACAGAAATGAGGTTCCTGAGAAGAATACTCAACGTATCAAGAAGAGATAAGATCAGAAATGAAGAAATCAGGACTAAAGTGGGGGTTAAAGCTGCTCTAGATTTTATTAGAAAGCAGCAAGTCAAATGGTTTGGCCATGCAAGTAGGCTACCAGTCAACAGCATGCCACAACAAGCAATGCTGTACAGACCAGATGGAAGCAGAGGAAGAGGCCGACCACGTAAACGTTGGACGGAGGGAATAACAGAATCCATGGGAATGTCGATATACGAAGCCCATAACCGGGCACTCTCACGAAGTTTATACTTCACCTCGACACCGCAAGGTACAAGAGGAACATGATGAGATGAGATGAGACTCTCTGAAGCTATTGGTATGTTATATCTACATTATTAAGATGTATTTATGTATTACACAGACCACTATGTTTAATTAAGAATTAGTTAGAATAATAAGTCAACAATTCTCTTAAACCAGGCTGGATGATGTTTACCAATGAAACACATGTAGGCGCCACGCTGTAAATTTTCCTATGTTCACAATTTTAAATCCCTATGTTAAAACCTTTTATAGGCATTATGAATTTATATCTAACTAGTAGTGCTTATAACCTAGAAATATTATGTGTACCGTAGAGTATCAAACTCAGGTCAAAAACACATTCTAGGAATTATCTCAATGTAGTAGCAGACTCCTGATTCATACTTCAGTAGAGAACTTGTGTCTGGCAATTTCATATTCCTATGTTAAAACTTCTATGCACTCTGAACAATATCTCACTATTTATGCTTAGAAATCTGCAAATAATCTATGTGCTGTAGAGATTGAACTCTAAAGAACAGTTTCAAAGGAGTTTTATCCATGCGGGGACATACAAATGATTACGCATATTCCTGACTCTTAGTCAGGGGATAAAATACTTCGCCACATCATAATCTGTAACTTGGAACTATAGTGCTAAATTTTAGTACCATCCTTTTGTTAATAGATTAGTAACCACTCCATATGAGGAGGGACATGTAATCATTTCATAAAATATTGCTAGGGAAATGCCATGTTTGAGAATATAAATTCAAAAACAAAGGAAGTAAACGCGTGATAGAAATGAATGTTCGGATAGGATGTACCTTCAATCCGCATGACCTCACTGTAGTAGGAACAAAAGCGAAGAATGATGTGAATAAATTGCTTGCAATATTCAGAATACTGGACCATGCGGCATAAGTTATTCTAATAAATACACTCCGAATAATAGCAGTCATTGGCAAAATATATCAACAGCGGTTACTATCCCCATGTGCTGTACGCAGTGGGGGAAAACAATGTATGTTTTAGTTTAGGGATTAACCCCTGAAGAAAATTCAAAAACCTAGGCTCCCTGCATCATCATTATGATTAATCATTATGTATGATTATCATGTACTTAATATAAGAGAAATGTACATTTTCTCTGTTCTGATTGTTACTTTTTCCTGTGGGAATATACATTTTAATGTTACTGTCAGAGTCCAGAAAGGAGACAGGGATGCAGTGACATCGTTACGGCCGCCAGGCGACTTAGCTCCCAGTAAGGGATGCAACAACTTCGTTACGCCGCCAGGCGAATAGGAGTTACCGGCCTGCGAGATCGCTGGCTGACCAGCGGTCAGGCTGCCAACGCAAGACGCACGCCTGCCACGTGACGCCACGTCAGGCGGGAGGCAAGTTGCGAACCAGGTCCAGACAGCTCTGGGGACACGGAACAGGACGGACGTGTGATTGAGAGAAAGGCGATGTATGGTTTCTGTATTGAAAGGCGAGTGTCTGGACATCTTGAGAGTCAGACTTGTGACCTGTATCGTGGATGTAAGTTGTAAAGTATCCATTATATATTGTTGTGATCATCGTTCTGTATTTGATATGTTAATAAATCCATTGAACGGTGTGTCGTTGAGTCTTACGTCAAATCACGTTGTATTTGTACTGTCTCACACTTGTTAGGTAAGCGAGCCAAGTTTAAGACCTTGACATTGTGAACGTGGGTAGCTCGTCCTTGTTAACCGTGGAGGCAACGTGGGTAGCTCGTCCTTGTTAACCGTGGAGGCATCGTCCAGCTTTAATTTAGTTAGATTTGAACCTAGATGTGAACGTAATTTACTTGGATTAGAGTTGAATGTGTTAGCGTGGGTAGCTCGTCCTCGTTAACCGTGGGTGCATTCATATATGTGATTAACGATTGAAAACTATAATTTGTGAACTTATAATTTTTGTCAAATTTATAGTACATGTAAATGTGATCGTGGAAGGCTCATTTTGATTGATTACTACATTGTTTAAACATGTGTAAGACTATTTATAAACGTACAATGCATACATATTGTTTGATTTTGTAACCGTGTCAAACATTGGTGGTTTGTGAAACTTGTCACCATTTTGACCTTGTCGACATTGTGATCTTGTCGCCATTTTGACCTTGTCGCCATCTTGTAAACTTGATGTCTATGTCCTTACTGAATGTCATCTTGATGTAAGTGATGTGTCATCAATGTTGTAGAGTGTTGAGATACATGTAGATTGTCTTTGTGAAGTGAGTTGTCGTAAGCAAAAAGTTTGGAAAGAAAGTGACTTGTATTGTGAAAAAAAAAAAATTGTTGACAGACAAACTACGACATACAATTACACTCAACGCCATACAAACCTAATCAACACTTAGTGACAAGCAGGCACACACCAACAAATAGACGCTAATTTATCTTCTTCCAAAACCAAAGCAGGTTCTCCTTACCATCCGAAACCTTGCCGTAGAGGTCATTTGTAGTCTGAAGTAGCGACCCTACAGTTCCTAGCCCGATTTCCAACCATTCTTCACCGCATCCAGGGCACTTGAGTACATTTTTCTCTTTTCGTATACTTTAAAAATGCAATTTTAGGCACATATCGTCCATATAAACAAATTGTAAATTGTTCATTACTAACCACTTATAACATATTTTGTGTGACTGGTATTTCATTGACATTTTTCCATCATGTCTTCATTATTCGATTTCATTGATATGGGGATAAAATTACAGTTACATGGTGATGAATTAACAAAATGGAGTGAGAAGAAATACTCTGAATACTGTGAACGCGAAGAAAGAGCAGCTGAAAGGGCCGCCAAGCAAGTAGAGGCAGAGACCACCTTAAAGCAAGCTGAGATAGATAGTGAGCTGAAAAAGGCAGAAATAGCAGCTCAGAGTAAGAGAGAAGAACTGGAGTTACAGTTGAAGATGAAACAACTGGACACTGAGACTGCGATTAACAAAGAGTCTAAGAAATCTGAGAGACTGGAGAAAGAAAACCAGTACAAGAAATATCAAGGTATTGTACGTAATTATACCTCGGGTGACTGCATTGCAGCCTTCACCCAAAATTTTGAAACTTTAATGGAACATTATCAAGTTCCACTGTCTGAATGGAATATTGTGTACATGAGGAGCTTGTCAGGGGAACCTCTTAAAGTTATTGAAACCATCCCCAAAGACCTCAGAAAAGACTACCATTATCTGAAATCTAAGATTATGGCACATTTTATGTTAGATGAGGCAGGTTACAGAGAACAATTCAGTAAATTGAGCCCAAAACCGACTCAGACGTTCTCTGATTACCTCTGCTTAGTCCGAGATATCTTCACCAAATGGACTTCAGCAGCTAAAATTGACCAAAATTATCAGAGATTAGAAGATCTAATCATTAGAGACAAAATTGTATCATCTATTCCTTCAGCCTTTGCTAAATTTTTGTTAGAGAATGAATGCACTAGTGTGGATGAGATTGAAAGACGTGGTTCGGCGTACTACACAGCCAACAAACATTGCTTTGCCACTGAAGATACTAACATTAACTTTGTAGCAGCGGCTAACTATGACAAACAACCCTATAGTAGGCAGAAACCTCATAGACCTACTTCTGAGAAGTTATATCATTGCAATTATTGTAAATATTCTCATCATCAGACTGAGATGTGTGATAAAAACCCTGGTTATCATACTTACCTACTAAACATGGTAAACAGACAAGATAAGGAGCGTAAAACCTTCAAAAGTTTGCGTAAATGTTTCCTCTGTAAGGCGTACGGACACCATCGGAAAGAGTGTAAGGGCAGGCATATGACCAACAAAGCAAATGCCGCCTTGTTTGATAGTTCGGCGTCTGAAGAAGAAGAGCCAGAGAAACATCCTGTGAACTCAGCACAGGCTTTTGACATATTCAGCGCAAACAAATGCTCTGTTTGTAACACTTTTTTTGAAGATGGTATTTTAACATGCGGTCATGCCATCCCTATTGCCAATGAAGAAGCTAATTTGGTAGTAGATTCAAAAGGCAGATTACACATCCATCACGGATATGTAAATGGCAAGTCTGCTACAGTCCTTCGCGACACAGGCAGTTCACTCATTGGCCTGAAGAGAACGTTCATAATGCCTACAGACTATACAGGCAGGCACGTAACATGCAGAACATTATCAGGCAATATTGAGAAATACCCATTAGCATGGGCATATATTGAAACACCGTTCCTCACTGGGAAAGTAAAGTGCGCTGCACTAACCAACCCAGTTTGTGATATAATTATTGGTAATTTACCTGAGGTAAATGATAAACCTCATGACATAACATCTTTGTGTATTGATGATACCATAACATCACCATCAAATGGCATCATTGAAAATGTCACACCACCTATTGATTGTATAGTAGCTAATGTAGCACTAAGTTCTCATGACATCATTGAAACTATTGTTCCATCATCATCTGATATCATTGAGTGTGTGAACGCAGTAACGAGAGCTACTGCTAGAGTGCAAGATGAAATAAATCAAACTGAGGCTATACAATTACTCAGCCCAGTATCACTACCTACTAACACCATGAAGGAAGCATTTGTAACAGCCCAAAAAGCTGATCCTTCATTGTCAAAATACTTTAACCTGATCGGCCGAAAGCCAAAAGTAACCAAGAATGCAAAATGGCATTTTGCTATGAAAAATGATATACTCACCAGGTATTACACCAGAGGTGACAATACCACAAAGCAAACTGTGTTACCAACTACTTATCGCAAGCAAGCCTTACATCTTGCACACGATATACCTCTTGCAGGGCATATGGCATACGTTAAGACCAGATCAAGGTTATTGACTCAGTTTCATTGGCCAAAATTTTGCAATGACATTAAAGAATATTGCAGAAGTTGTGACACCTGCCAGAAACTGGTAAAAAAAGGTAAACACCCACAGGCAAAGTTACAAGTTACTGACTTAGCCAGTCGACCTTTTGAAAAACTATCTGTTGACATAGTGGGCCCTCTTAGTCATACAACAACTAGAGGAAATAAATTTATCCTAACTGTCATTGATCAATGTAGTCGCTGGCCAGAAGCTATTCCGTTAAAGAACATAACTGCCAATGACATAATGGAAGTGTTCTTCCATATCTTTTCTCGGATAGGTTTTCCAGATACTATCCAATCTGATAGGGGCACTCAGTTTATTGCCGCATCCACCCAAGCTTTCACCAAAATGTTGGGAGTGAAGCAGTGTTTCAATTCCCCCTACCATCCTCACAGTAGCGGAGTAATAGAAAAGTTTAACGGGGATCTAAAGCACATGCTTGCAAAAGTAACGCAAGAGCACCCCAACAACTGGGATGTATATCTACCAGCTATTCTTTTTGCTTATCGCGAGGTACCTCATGCTAGTACCGGTTTCTCTCCTTTTGAACTTATCTATGGTGCCAAACCACGTGGCCCATTGACTATTTACCACCAAATGTTAACTGACTCTACACCAGTACTTAAACCCATATCATCATACTTATATGTTACATCATTGCGTGAAAGAATCATCAAATCTTGTGTTATTGCAAAGAATGCACTTAAACTATCTGGTGCTACTTATAGACAGTATGCTGACAAAGGTAACAGGACAATAACATTGACACCTGGACAGGACATTCTTCTGCTACTACCTAGTGACAGACACCTACTGACTGATTCTTGGCAGGGACCGTTTAAAGTGACGAGACAGATTTCACCAGTAGATTACGAAATCCTAATAAAAGACAAACACAAAATATTTCACATAAATATGCTAAGACCATACCACAACAGAGACAACGAACAAGACGATACGACAGCTTGTACAGTGATAATAGATCACGAAGATGACGATGCTAGTGACGAAATTCCAACACCTGCATTAGACACGACAAACTGCTTGAAGGAGATCAAAATCAACCCAAATTTAACTCAAGCAGAGACCAACAGCTGCAAACAACTTATACAACAGTACAACACCATCTTTTCCAACAACCCAGGACAAACAGAATTAGTACAGCATCACATCACACTCACATCAAACACACCCATTAGATGCAGACCATACACCATCCCATTACATTACAAAGAACATTTACATCAAGAAATCATCAACTTAGAGAAAAATAACATCATAAGACGATCCCAATCAGACTACTCATCTCCAATGGTCATAGTACGCAAAAAGGACAATACAATAAGACTGTGCATCGACTATCGAAAACTCAATAAAATAACTGTTTTAGATCTTGAGCCAATGGCAAACACTGACGATCTTTTGACAGAACTGACAGACGCTAGGTTCTTTACGACGGTAGACATGACTAAAGGTTATTGGCAGATTGCTGTAGACGAACAGAGCAGACATCTGACAGCATTCGCCACACCTTGGGAACTGTACGAATGGTGCAAACTTCCATTTGGACTTGTTAACGCCCCAGCCACATTTGTACGCATGACACGACTCCTTCTAGTAGACATTCCTAACATAATCTGTTATATCGACGACATATGTGTTCACACAGAGACAATGACAGAGCACATTAAGACATTAGACCAGATATTTGAACGGATCAGACAGCACGGACTGCCCAATATCCGTTTACCTTTCAGATTACGCACAGATGCGAGCTCCGTGGCGATTGGAGCAGTCTTATTGCAGGAGTATAACAACATACTCCATCCCGTTTATTTTGTATCCAGGAAACTGAAGCACCGAGAGCGGGCATGGTCCATTCCGCAATTGGAAGCCCTAGCTTTAGTGGTAGGTATTACAAAATTGTCCAGATTTCTTCTAGGACGCCATTTCATCGTAGAATCGGACAGCAGCCCTTTACGATGGATAAATTCAGGTGTGCCTTCGAACCATATGATAGCACGCTGGTCTTTGAAGCTTCAAGATTATAGCTTTGAGGTTCGAGATATCCCAGGCAGAACCAATTCAATTGCCGATCTTTTGTCACGTTGTCCGACCGACCCAGTGAGCACCAATGTCTGAGTGCAGTATGTGAAAATACACTCAGACCGACACAGCCATTTAGCAGTGAATATTTTTTTCATTCACGAAAAGCTGTGTAATGTCTACAATATTGTGATAGGGGTTACTCCCATTATATATAGTGTTCTTATTTTACTAATTCATGTAGTGATTGTCGTGTATAAATGTGCAGTATGTGGTAGAGAGCGAACTTTATTAATTGTATATATTACGTGCAAGAACAGTGTCACATTCGCACTTACCTGAAGCGAATTATCCAACGTGACAGTGACATCTCCGTGTGTGGAATTTTCCAGGGATATTTTAATTACGAGTGTGAAAGTAAAAACTGAACAGTGACAACTTTTCTACACCTCTGCAGTGAACCGAAATCTCTAATGGTCGACTGAAACATCTAACACATGAACATTCGATCGTAATCCAGAAGAGTTTGTAGCAACATCCAACACGAACTGTGAGAACAATGTACCTTCCTTAAACTACATCAAAACGGAATAGGTGTGTTCTGCAAGCTTTAACATCAGCTGATTTTAGTGTTCGTGTGTACTTCCGGATTAATTAGAAATTTAGAACAAAAGTAGCAGACAACATAAAAAAGGTCAAAAAGTTTTGACGATTCTAAAATCTTTAGGATTCTATAAAATTGAATACACGAATTGTGTGTTTATTTATTTCTCTAATGTAATCTTAGAATCATATCTTGATTAACGTATTCATATTACCGACTTTTTTCTCGTTAATATGAAGAAACGTCAAGCAATGACACTAAGAAATTAAATAGTTATTGTAAATTATTGTATTTCACTAATGTTAACATTATTTCCCTTTCATTTATTGTTATTACATTTTCACACAAAGGGCCATAATTTGAAATGTATATGCTAATGTGTTGTGTGTAAGATAACATGTTGTTGCTAGATTGTTGACACCACAGGCAGGCATCTACTGGGCATGGCAGAGAGTTGCCAACATTGTATACCAACACAAGAACTCCTGGCCAAGTAAGGACAGGGTTGGAGTGTTTTATACGACTTATATAAAGTCGTATTTCAGTCTGGCTAGATGGTTTTTGTTTCAAGAACCATATTATTATTTTTTTTTCAAATTGCTGCGAGGTAGATGCGTGAAGCTGGTACTACTGATCTGACTGGGTGATAATGCAATTGAGGAAATCAGCCATCGAGAGGGTGAAGCCTGAAATGTGTTAAACGTTAAACACCACATGTCATTGTACCCAACTCCCAGTTCTTATATATTTCTATGGCATATGTGTATTTTTGATAACGTTGTGTATAACAATAGAAAGGTAGACTCTGACAAGGGTAGACTATTAACCCAACAGGTACAGACATTATACATGAAAGACGACATCTTTCATGGATTTACCGGGGGAGCGTGTCAGAGTCCAGAAAGGAGACAGGGATGCAGTGACATCGTTACGACCGCCAGGCGACTTAGCTCCCAGTAAGGGATGCAACAACTTCGTTACGCCGCCAGGCGAATAGGAGTTACCGGCCTGCGAGATCGCTGGCTGACCAGCGGTCAGGCTGCCAACGCAAGACGCACGCCTGCCACGTGACGCCACGTCAGGTGGGAGGCAAGTTGCGAACCAGGTCCAGACAGCTCTGGGGACACGGAACAGGACGGACGTGTGATTGAGAGAAAGGCGATGTATGGTTTCTGTATTGAAAGGCGAGTGTCTGGACATCTTGAGAGTCAGACTTGTGAACTGTATCGTGGATGTAAGTTGTAAAGTATCCATTATATATTGTTGTGATCATCGTTCTGTATTTGATATGTTAATAAATCCATTGAACGGTGTGTCGTTGAGTCTTACGTCAAATCACGTTGTATTTGTACTGTCTCACACTTGTTAGGTAAGCGAGCCAAGTTTAAGACCTTGACAGTTACCCTTGGGGACATGAGGATGTTGATAGAAGAATCCATGTGTATGTCAGTACTTAAGAAGCCAATGTTGAATAGTCTTGACCTAAGGATGATTATAGTGCCGAAAGGAAGACGCAGCATTAGAAACCACAGAGATTCTGTATAGGCTATTCTCTTCTAGAATGAGAGATAAATATCAACAAGTTGGATGGACAGAATGACTTCACTCATCTAATAGTCCCAGTAACAACAGAACATAAAATAAAGTGAGAAAATACCTTACTCACTATTAAGAGTCAGAATGGCTCTACTCAGTAATGAGGGACAGTGGAACGTGGACACCCACTCCTTTCCCCTTCTCCCCTTGTTGTTTTGTATTTTTGTTTGTAATTGTGTTGTAAACTTTTTACCATAACACAGTAGGTTAATGCTCGTGTTGTATTCTTGTCATCCCTTTTCTATAGAAGACTGCATTTCATCACTAAAACTGGATCCTGGGTCAACAGCCAGAAAGTGAATGTCCTAACCATAGTCTGCATCTAGAAATACCTCAATGTTTACTGCTGCAATCATAGCTTCATAGCAAGCAACAGAGAAATTCGAAAACTGACTGGGTGAGTGATTAAGTCCTATTTCAGTAGGAACATCCAGGATGGACTTCAAGATCTAATAATCTACAAAGATGAAGATCAACAGAATAACTAACAACGTGTAGCGTCTGCTTTACTCCTGAGAAGTACCACCTGAAGCCTTATCACTCAGCAAAATCAGGGCAACTATGGGACAATCCTGCTACAAGTTACTAAAACTAGCAACAGTGAAAGCCCTTCAACAGTTGGTTGGATTACCAAGTTAATATCCAACAATGGATAAGTCTTCGAAAGAATGTCTCACAGCTGCAACAGTCAAACATGGAATTCAGCCATTCACCACCAAGTTCTAGCTATGAACACCAACTCAAACAAATGGGAGAAGACACTGAACCACATAGGCCAAAACAACCAAAGTACAAACTTAATATCCTCTGAAACATAACTACGAAACCAGATTACCTCAAGGTTCCAAACCCTGAAAACCATATCAGATAAAATACCATATTAAAGCAACTAAATGCCTTTACATCAGCAACAAGAGGAATCATCCAATTGTTCGTAAACCTGTTACTGTGCTGGATTTATTCATCTGTGGATATATGTAGGTATAGATCAATTGTGGCCCTAGTCACAGATACTACCATGAGATGCCTCTCAGTCATATAAAGTTCTACACTGGACTAGATAACAACGACCAATTCCTTGCCGGTCCAATGTCAGCCTAAATGCCATGGGTTATAGACTCGCGACTAGGTGGGTGAAACCTTTGTGTAAGCCAATTTGGTAGTCGGATAATAGAAGCCGAGAAGCTGAATGGAAGTCAACTTTTCATCAGACCTGATGATAAAGGGAATTACCTTCTGCAAAAGCTTAAGTGGAAATCCTGAAGTATGACCAAGCTGAGCCACCAAATTTCACAAAAAAGGCACCGAGCCTAAGGCAACAGAATATTCGCGATTCTAGCCCCAATGGAGGTGATATATGGTGTGTGATTTTTCAATTCCGGGATTAGGGAGTATAAAATAGTTACCAGCCAATTACCAGTGGATAAATATTAGGAACATAACTGAGTGCATTAATTCGGTACCCAGATAATGGGAAAAGGATCTAATCTACAGCAAAGGTGAACCCTTAACCGCACACCAGGAGATAAATGACTCTATTAATTAGTTTAATTAGTAGTACAAAATGCTGTTTATATGTTGGTTTTTTTTCTGAAGGTAACAGGTCAGTAGTTTTTTTCAATGGTATATATGTATAGTAATTTGACACCAACTCATTATTTTTTAAAATGAGTAAATTGTGAAAGGTGTCGGAAACAAATGTTTATATGTTGGGGTTCTATGTACTTTGATCATTATTTCCCTTAATTATGAGGGAAAATGAAAGTAGACCCAATTTGTGGTTGTTGTGTTGTTTGTAATAACCTTTTTTTTTTTTTTTTCAGGGGTCACTGGGTACTATATTGTAATAATGCAAAATATTCCCATGCCTGTCTGAAAATGCATAGTGTTCATTACACATATATATGTAACTACAGATTTTGATTTAATACTTGAACTGTTTGTCCAAAAATTTGTTGTGTACATCAAGTAAATGTGGTGTTCAACAGTGGTTGTTTATATGTTGTGAGCAATCAATATACTTCTAGCACTATAGTAAATTTACAAGGTGATGAAGTGGGAAGGGAAACCTACACACAGATGCCATGGTTTCAAGGATTGAACTGTGTTCTCCTGGGGTTTGTGGTAAATATCCCTAATCACCCTGCATTCTAACAAGTGACCAGAGAATCAATAAACCCCCTAGTCACTTTTAACAAAATATTCTCATAAATTAAAATCCACATCCCACAGAGCTCCAAAATTGTGATTGTCTAGTTCTCTTCAAGAGCTCCAAAATTGTGATTGTCTAGTTCTCTCCATGAGCCCCACATTGGTATTTGTCTAGTTCTCTCCATGAGCCCCACATTGGTGTTGTCTAGTTCTCTCTGTGAGCCCCACATTGGTGTTTGTCTAGTTCTCACCACGAGCTCTACATTGGTGTTTGTTTAATTCTCTCCATGAGCTCCACATTGGTGTTTGTCTAGTTCTCTCCATGAGCCCCACACTGGTGTTTGTCTAGTTCTCTCCATGAGCCCCACACTGGTGTTTGTCTAGTTCTCTCCATGAGTTCCACATTAGTGATTGTCTAGTTCTCTCCATGAGCTCCACAATTTTGATTGTTTAGTTCTCTCCATGAGTACCACAATGGTGTTTGTCTAGTTCTCTCCATGAGTTTCACATTGGTGATTGTCTAGTTCTCTCCATGAGCTCCACAATTTCGATTGTCTAGTTCTCTCCATGAGCCCCACATTGGTGTTTGTCTAGTTCTCTCCATGAGCCCCACATTGGTGTTTGTCTAGTTCTCCACATGAGCCCCACATTGGTGTTTGTCTAGTTCTCTCCATGAGCCCCACATTGGTGTTTGTCTAGTTCTCTCTGTGAGCCCCACATTGGTGTTTGTCTAGTTCTCTCTGTGAGCCCCACATTGGTGTTTGTCTAGTTCTCTCCATGAGCCCCACATTGGTGTTTGTCTAGTTCTCTCCATGAGCTCCACAAATTTGACTGTCTAGTTCTCTCCATGAGCCCCACATTGGTGTTTGTCTATCTCTCTCCATGAGTCACACATTGGTGTTTGTCTAGTTCTCTATGTGAGCCCCACATTGGTGTTTGTCTAGTTCTCTCTGTGAGCCCCACATTGGTGTTTGTTTAGTTATCTCCATGAGCTCAACAATTTTGACTGTCTAGTTCTCTCCATTAGCCCTACATTGGTTTTTGTCTGTCTCTCTCCATGAGCCCCACATTGGTGTTTGTCTAGTTCTCTCTGTGAGCCCCACATTGGTGTTTGTCTAGTTCTCTCCATGAGCTCCACAATTTTGACTGTCTAGTTCTCTCCATGAGCCCCACATTGGTGTTTGTCTATCTCTCTCCATGAGCCCCACATTGGTGTTTGTCTAGTTCTCTCTGTGAGCCCCACATTGGTGTTTGTCTAGTTCTCTCTGTGAGCCCCACATTGGTGTTTGTCTAGTTCTCTCTATGAGTTCCACATTGGTGTTTGTCTAGATCTCGCCATGAGCCCCACATTGGTGTTTGTCTAGTTCTCTCCATGAGCCCCACATTGGTGTGTGTCTAGTTCTCTCCATGAGCCCCACACTGGTGTTTGTCTAGTTCTCTCCATGAGTTCCACATTGGTGTTTGTCTAGTTCTCTTCATGAGCCCAACATTGGTGTTTGTCTAGTTCCCTCTGTGAGCCCCACATTGGTGTTTGTCTAGTTCTCTCCATGAGCTCCACAATTTTGATTGTCTAGTTCCCTCCATGAGCCCCACATTGATGATTGTCTATTTCTCTCCGTGAGCCCCACATTGGTGATTGTCTAGTTCTCTCCATGAGCTCCACATTGGAGTTTGTCTAGTTCTCTCAATGAGACTCACACTGGTGATTCTGTTTAATCCTTCTATTTCACCCCGGCACCGATGATTGAATGCTTGTAGCTGATGTTTTCCTGTTCTGCGTGTTTCTGATCCTCACAGTAGTTAAGTTAATTGCATATCCTTTACATGGCGTCGTGGATAATCCCAGCATTCTTTTTTCTGTTTGTGAATTCTTGGCAATTTTACCTTCAGTAGTTTGCCATTGCTTTTTGAACGACCGAACACTCATACCATTATATGAATACAAAACATGGCGGTCTGCTTTTAAATCACCCGCAGCTGTGCTTCGAACGCGGTATGCATTCGTAACCAATTCACCGCAGAGCCGACGACAAAAACAAAATAGAGACGTTGAAGAAATGAAATACGACGTTAGGACAGGCCAGAAGACAGGCGAGAAACAGAAAGTTACAACTACCTCCTTCGGCCACGATTCGCCCACAAATGGTAGGTCGAAAGACGAAGTATACCGTGAACGTATCAAAGGAATTAGATGTCGACAAACCAGATTTATAGAGCACGTTATAGAGAGGATACAACTGGAAACTTTATGACAGCAGGTAAAAGAGATGGGACAGCGCAAGGAAATGCAGAGATAAGACCTGGATGGCTTGGCCGCGTGGCATAATTGAGGCAAGACCACATACCTGTTCCAGGGTTCCGGTGATCGTGTGAGATGTGTACCATGACTGTCCGCGGTTATTGCATGGCTCATGATAACGTAACTTCCCGGTGTCCTGACAATTTGTGCTTACAACCAATTTGATAGAGTAGACAGAAACACGCTATGGGAAATCCTTAAAAGATATGGAGTGAGTACACACTTAACAAACTTATGTATAAGCTTATACAACAACAGTGACTGCACAGTAATAACAAAATACTCAGAACACTTCACCATAAGATCCGGAGTACGACATGGTTGTGTCCTGTCCCCCCTCTTGTTCATAAACTATATAGACAGCTGGGGGTTCATAGCCAAAGCTAATGATCGATGTTTGGGGCAGGAGAGCCTGGCATATGATACCACAACATCCAGCTTAAGAATGGAGGTGGAGGCAGTCACTGCGGCTTTCCGCTGGATGGAGAATACGACACACACACACACATACACACACACACACACACACACACACACACACACACACACATCGTGATTGTAACTGACTCAGAAAGCATGCTGACGAGGGTGAGGACGGGCAGGCTTCGTGCGGAGTGGCTTGCTTCGCTTCAGAGGTCACGGGTGACAAGCATCGCCTGGATCTTTTCTCCGGGGCATGCCGGTGTGCTGGGAAATGAACAGGCGGACAGATTGGCTGGCTCTGCAGAACTTGGTGGAGTATTGATACGTGACAAGGCAGATGTGGTTGCGGCCTTGTGGGAGCACGTGCGCACCTCGGAGGAGCAAATGGATTACCATGGTCTGGCAAGAATGAGACAGCGAGGAGTGACGAGGGGATCTGGCCGACGCTCAACGCTCAGAGGAAAGGCGAGTCAGACTTATAATCAGATTGCTACTGGTACTATTAGTGTTGGAACTCTTCGCTGGCTGCTGAGGATGGGGACGGAGCACTTATGGGAATGCCCCGAATGCTGTGATGTCGATTCCTAAATCAATCAATCAATCAATCATAGACAGCATATGTAAAGAAAGCAGCAAAAGAGAGACCGTAACAACACCGCATGAAGAACATAATACAGAAGAAGAATCAATGGCAAATCACACCATTAAAGAACAAGTAAAGAGCTTCAAGTACATAGGATGTATAAAATCACCAAATGTCAAATCAGAAGATGAGATCAAAAATAGATGCAATAAGGCAAATTAACTCACTGGACAAATGACACCAATTCTAAAGAACAAACATGTATCAATAGCTACTAATGCCAAACCAGGACAATGACAGAAAATGAGAAAAGAAAAATCACAACAACAGAAATTAGATTCCTGAGAAGAATACTCAGTGTATCAAGAAGAGAGAAAATCAGAAATGAAGAAAACAGGACTAAAGTTGGGATTATAGCAACACTAGATTTTATCAGAAAACTGCGGGTTAAATGTGTTGGCCATATAACTAGATTACGAACTAACAATATACCTCAACAAGTAATGATGTTCAGACCAGACGGAAGTAGAGGAAAAGGCCTGTCACGCAAACGATGGATAGAAGGAATTACAGAGACCATGGGAACCTCGATATAAGTAAGCTCATACACGGACACTCTACCGCTGTTTATGCTTCACCTCGACACCGCAAGTTACTAGAGTAACCTGATGAGATGAACCAGTTTTCCATTTTACCTACTTGTTTATAACTGTGCGAAATATTCGTCATTTGTGACAGCTGCATCACCCAACTGATTGCATTACTAATGTCAGTTATTACATGATTATTCTACTAATGACAGTTATCACAGAAAGTTCAATGGGCCAAGCTTGGTTGTCCTTCAAAACAGATTCCCAGTTGGCGCCGGGTGGCCATTTCAAAGGGCGACAAATGATGGCTGGCATTTTTTGGTAAATGATGATAATAACGTGCACAGATTAGTTATAATCTGTTATTATTTTATATTTTATTATGTCTGTTATTATTTTATAATATCTGACCAACTAGTGGCCACATTTGCTGGCTTTGTTTGGTAAGTGATGATAATGATGTACATAGATTAGTTATAATTGGCAGTGGGGATGAAATAAATACAGCCGGCAGCGTGCAGAAAATAACTGTCGCTCTGCCTTGGTGAGAAGTGGAGGAATACTTACAACATCTCTGTAAGTTATTGGTCTACTGAACAACAACAGCCGCCATGTCTACCATCGCCTGTCTGGTTCTCCTTGCTCTCCTGGGAGCTATGTGTAGCGGAGCTGTGGTTAGAGGTACGACAATTGTTTGTTTTTCAGTGTCGGCTTGTTGTCGTTGGCTATCTACTAGATCTTGTCTGTTGTTTGTCAGTGTCCGCTTGTTGTCGCTGACTGTCTACTAGATATTGTCTGGTGTTTGTCCGTGTCTGCTTGTTGTCGCTGGCTGTCTACTAGATCTTGTCTGCTGTTTGTCAGTGTCCGCTTGTTGTTGCTGGTTGTCTACTAGATCTTGTCTGGCGTTTGCCGGTGTCCGCTTGTTGTCGCTGGCTGTCTACTAGATCTTGTCTGGCGTTTGCCGGTGTCCGCTTGTTGTCGCTGGCTGTCTACTAGATCTTGTCTGCTGTTTGTCAGTGTCCGCTTGTTGTTGTCACTGACTGTCTACAAGATCTTGTCTGTTGTTTGCTTGTCAGTGTCCGCTTGTTGTCGCTGGCTGTTTACTAGATCTTGTCTGGCGTTTGCCGGTGTCCGCTTGTTGTCGCTGGCTGTCTACTAGATCATTGTCTGTTGCTTGTCAGTGTCCGCTTGTTGTCGCTGGCTGTCTACTAGATCATTGTCTGTTGCTTGTCAGTGTCCGCTTGTTGTCGCTGGCTGTCTACTAGATCTTGTCTGTTGTTTGCCGGTGTCCGTTTGTTGTTGCTGGCTGTCTACTAGATCTTGTCTGTAGTTTGTCAGTGTCTGCTTGTTGTTGTTGGCTGTCTACTAGAGCTTGTCTGTTGTTTGTCAGTGTCCGCTTGTTGTCGTTGGCTGTCTACTAGATCTTGTCTGTTGTTTGTCTGTGTCCGCTTGTTGTCGTTGGCTGTCTACTAGATCTTGTCTGTAGTTTGTCAGTGTCTGCTTGTTGTCGTTGGCTGTCTACTAGAGCTTGTCTGTTGTTTGTCTGTGTCCGCTTGTTTTTGACTGTCTACTAGATCTTGTCTGGCGTTTGCCGGTGTCCGCTTGTTGTTGGCTGTCTACTAGAGCTTGTCTGTTGTTTGTCAGTGTCCGCATGTTGTCGTTGGCTGTCTACTAGATCTTGTCTGTTGTTTGTCAGTGTCCGCTTGTTGTTGCTGGCTGTCTATTAGATCTTGTCTGTTGGCCCATACGATCCATCACATCTTCTCTTTCACGTCTTGTCTATCATTTCGTCTCCCTCACTTCTTTTCATTCACTTCTCCCTTATTCCTCCTATACTTATTCTATCTATCTTCTTCTCCCTCACTTCTTCTCTCTTACCCACATAGCGTCGCTCTGTCAGTTATACACCTCTCATAGCTTCTCTATGTTAGTTTTTGAACACTACCACAGTACAGACTACATTCCCCAATAAAAAATGGTAAACTATCTCAAACGACAACTAGTCAATAAACATCCCCATATGCATGGCACGTTACACCTTCCTTGGTTATTTATATTGCCTATGTTAAACATTGCCTCAGTGAGTCATGTATTAATAATTATTGTTCATGCCTTTTAATGCTTATTCTTCTTTTGTTGTCAAAGATTGCTTCATAAGTGATGTTGAATGAAAGAATGTATGAGAGGAAATAAAGAAGAAGGGCAGACAGTTAGATGGGCCTGCGTGCCAAATTCTTAACCCTTTCACAATAAAAATTTTTCGTTCGTTCATTCTCACATAATTTTATCTCACTTTTCCTTCACTTTTCCCTCTGTTCTACTTCCCCACTTTTTCTCCTTCACTTCTTCTTTCTCACTTCTTCTCACTCGTTACTTCTCTCTAACTACTTCTCCATAATTTCTGACTAACTTCTCCTTCACTTCTCTTCCCCACTTCCTCTCCCTCACTTCTTCTTCCTAACTTCTTCTTCCTCATCTCTTTCTCAGTTCTTCCCCCTCATTTGAACCTCACATATTCTTCCTAATTTCTTCTTCACTTCTTCTCCCTAACTCCTTCTCTCCCACTTCTGACTCACTTCTCTCTCACTTCTTCTTCCTCATTTCTTTCTACCTTCTTCTCTTCCATTTCTCCCTCATTTCTTCTCTCTCACTTCTCCTTCCTCATTTCTTCTTCCTCACGTTTTCTCTCACACTTCCCTGTCTGCTCTTCTCCCTCATTTGTCCCACAATTCTCACTCACATCTTCCTCACTACTTCTTCCTCACTTCTTCTCCACTTCTCTCTCAATTCTTCTTCTTCTTCTTCTTCTTCTTCTTCTTCTTCTTCTTCTTCTTCTTCTTCTTCTTCTTCTTCTTCTTCTTCTTCTTCTTCTTCTTCTTCTTCTTCTTCTTCTTCTTCTTCTTCTTCTTCTTCTTCTTCTTCTTCTTCTTCTTCTTCTTCTTCTTCTTCTTCTTCTTCTTCTTCTTCTTCTTCTTCTTCTTCTTCTTCTTCTTCTTCTTCTTCTTCTTCTTCTTCTTCTTCTTCTTCTTCTTCTTCTTCTTCTTCTTCTTCACTTCTTCTCGCTAACTTCTTCAACATTTCGTCCTCCTCACTTCTCCCTCATTTCTTCTCCCTCGCTTCTTCTTTCTGACTTCTTACCCCTCACTTCTTCTCTCTCACTTCGTCTTCTAACTTCTGATGGTTGGAAGTGTCTGGGTTTTGGTGGGTGGGTGGGGGGGGGGGGGGGTTGTGTGGGTGGGGAATGTGTGTGTGGGTGAGGGATGTGTGGGTGAATAGGTGTGTGGGAGATGTGTGTGGGTTGGGGATGGGTGTGTGATGGGTGTGGAGGATGGGTGTGGAGGATTGGTGTGGGGATGTGTGTGTGGGTGGTGTGTCTGTGTTGGTGGGGGTGTGTGTGGGTGGAGTAATTGTGCTTGGATGGAGGATGTATGTGTGGGTGGTGATGGTGTTTGTAGGTGGGAGATATATGGATGGGTGGGGAGACGTGTGTGGTGAGAAATGTGTGGGTGGGCATGTGTATGGGGAAAGCGTGTGGGGGATGTGTGTGTGAGGGTGGGGATGTGTAATTGTGGGTTATTGTGTGGGGAGGGAGATGTGTATGGGTAAGGGATGTGTGTGTGTGTGTGGGTAGGTGGGGTAGATGCGATTGGGTGTGGTATGTGCGGGTGTGAAAAGGATGTATGTGAGGCTAAGGCTGTGTGTTTGGCTGGATGGATGGGGTGTGTGAGTGTGGGTGGCTAGATGGGAGATGTATGTATTGATTGTTGGGTGGCGGATGTGTGGCTATGATTGGTTGAGGGATGAGTACGTTAGTGGGTGGATGTGTGTGGGAGATGAGTGTATGGGTGTGTTATATGTGTGCGGGTGGGAAGATGTGTGTGGGTGGAGGATTTGTGTGGGTGGGAGGTGTGTATTTGTGGATGGGGGATGTGTTTGTATGTGGGGATGTGTGTGTGTGTGGGGGGGATTTGTGTATGGGTGGGGAGATGTGTGTGTGAGTGTATGGGTGGGGGATGCGTGGTTAAGAGATGTGTGGTTAAGGGATGTGTGATTGGGGGATGGGTGATTGTGGGGTGGGTGGAGGATGTGTGGGTGGGTGAGTGTGTGTAGGATGGGGGATGAGTAATGTGTGTGTGTATGGGCGCGGGATGTGTGAGTGGGTGGGGGGAGATTGTGTGGGTATGGGATGTGTGAAAGTGGGGATGTGTGGGTGGGTGCTAGTTTTGTGTGTGGGTAGGTGCGTGATATGTGGGTTGGCGGGAGTGTGAGTGGAGGGTGTGTGTGTGTGTGTGGGTGGGGAGATGTGAGTAGGTGGGGAGGGGGTGGGTGATCTGCTGGTGGGTGCATGTATGTGTGTCTGTGGGTGTATGTGGGTGGGTGGTGGATGTATGTGTGGTGGGATTGTGGTGGGTGGGAGATGTGTGTGTTTGGGGAGATGTGTGTAGGTAGGGGATGTGTGTGGGTGTGGGATGTAGGGTGGGTGGGTGGGGGCATGTATGTGTAACGTGGGGTGTATGTGTGGGTGGATGGGGGATGGGAGGGTGGTTGGGGTATGTGTCTCATAACATGGTAATATGCATTGTTTATGTTTACAACAATCATTTGACAATATTTTTTCCTATGTGAATGTATTATGGATTACTGATGAATGAAAGATGAGTGACTGGAAGGGCCGAATGTAAGACGGGCCTGCGTGCCCAATTTGTTACCCTTTGAAAATAAAGTCCGTTCGTTTGTTTGTTCGATCGTTCGTTCGTTCTCTCTCACGTTTTATTGCCTACTTCTCCCTCACTTCTTCTCTGTGACTTCTTTCTCACTTATTGTTTCACACTTCTCCTTCACTTCAACTCCCACACTTCTGACTCATTTCTCCAACATTTCTTCTTCCTCACTTCTTCTCCCTCACTTCTCTCTCTTCATCTTCTTCTTCAATTTCCTCTCATTTCTTATCCCTCACTTCTTCTCTCACG
Organism: Cepaea hortensis; assembly: GCA_963921405.1. Taxonomy (NCBI): domain Eukaryota; kingdom Metazoa; phylum Mollusca; class Gastropoda; order Stylommatophora; family Helicidae; genus Cepaea; species Cepaea hortensis. The sequence continues at coordinate 375,347 of OY992892.1, forward strand.
CTTCATCCTCATTTCGTCTCTCTTACTTCTTCTCTCTCATTTTATCTCCATCACTTTCTCTCGCTCACTTCTCTCTTACGTCTCTCACACTTCACTCTCACTTCTCTCTCACTTCTCCTTCACGTCTTCTCCCTCATTTCTCCCTCATTTCTCCTTCCCCATTTCTCCCCCACTTCTTCTCCCTAACTCCTCCTCCCTCATTTCTCCCTCACTTCTCTTTCATTTCTCTCTCACTTCTCACTAACATATCCCTCACTTCTCACACACCTAGTCCTCATTTATCTCTCACTTCTCTATAACTTCTCTCTCACTCCTCCCACACTTCTTCCTCACTTCTCTCTCACTTCTCCTTCTCTTCTCCAACATTTCTTCTTTCTTACTTCTTATTCCCCACTTCAATATTTATTGTTCTCATTTCTTCTCCCTCACTTCTCTCTCACTTCTTCCTCAATTCTCCCTTACTTCTTCTCCCTCATTTCTTCTCCCTCATTTCTTCTCCTTGACTTCTTCTCTCTCATTTCTTCTCCCGTTCTACTTCTCTCTAATTTCTTCTCTCATACTTCTTCAACCTCACGTTTTCTCTCTGAATTGTTCTCTTTCATTTCTTCTCTCAATTTTCACTCACTACCTCTCCCTCACTTCTCTCTGATTTGTCCCTTACTTTTTTTCTCTTACTTCTTCTCTCTCACCTCTTCTTCCTCACTTCTCCATCACTTCTTCTACCTCACTACTTCCTCACTTATCTCTCACTTCTCCTTCACTTCACGCTCACTTCTCTTCACTTCTCCTTCATTTCTCCCTCATTTTCCCCTCAATTAAACACACATGAGTGTACGAGGTCTGACCACCACCATAAGTCATATTTCTGACCTTGAACCCAGTTCCAATGTCATGTTTCTTGTTTCCAAGAATCCCCGCCGGAACCCCACTACGACGGATGCACTGTCAAAGGCAAGTATTACAACCACGGAACAGGCATAGACGACCCCTGTGACCGGTGTTACTGCCTGGACGGCAATGGATATTGTAACAGAAGTTTATGTTATGTAGGTCAGTACACATGCCCGGAGCTAGGACTTTCCGTCTGTGCCTGTCTCGTGCAAGTCCTTGCTTGAATTATGTGTCCTCTCATTTTACATCCACAGTTATGTGAACTACATCATTTCTTATCATCTCGGTTCATTCATCTCTATATTTACAATTATGTGAACAAATTCTTTGCTTATATTCCGTGTTCATTCATTTCTTGATGTAAATAATGTGAATAATATTCTTCTTATATTCTCGGTTCATTCATGTATAGATTCACAACTATGCGAACAGATTTTTTGCTTATGTTCCGTGTTCATTCATTTCTAAATTTATGATACTATGAACCACATGTTTGTTTTCAATAACTCTCTCTCTCTCTCTCTCTCTCTCTCTCTCTCTCTCTCTCTCTCTCTCTCTCTCTCTCTCTCTCTCTCTCTCTCTCTACTGTGTGAATGTAACATGTACGATAGATAATTGCTGTACGAAATATGATTGATTTAAAGGCCGACTCTCAGACGGCCTGGCATGAGCAATTTGTGACCCTTTGAAATTACAATTCGTTACTTCGTGTGGTATATTAAAGTCATTTAGATTAAGTAAAACCAAGCTTTTATGACCATGAAAAGCTGAGAAGATCCTAATTTTATGACCATGAAAAGCTGAACAGATCCTAATTTCACGGGAACTGAACCCAATAGAACGAACGAACGAACGATCTTTATTTTCAAAGGATAAGAAATTTGGCACGCAGACCCGTCTTACATTCGGCCCTTCAAATTCGTCATCTTTCATTCATCAATTGTGCATGTTCATTCACATAGGAAAAAACAAACACATTGTCAAATGGATTTTGTAAACATAAACAATGCATATTACCATGATATGAGTCTGGCTGACACACGCATACAAGCACATTCATAAACACATACGCACTTATCCATACCTGCATACACAAGAGAACAAGCATGGTTTGCTGGAAGGCTTGACCACTGTGTCACAATAGCTGCAGCAACTAGAAGACCGAGCACTAAACCACATGTTTATCTTGTCTTTCAGACGGAGAACTCGTACCCACTCCCGTATAGCAGACTTGTCTCCGCACCACGGCAACTCAGGTCAAACTTTCACAGTGTGGAAACCTAGCTACATCGCTCCATTTCCTGCATGTGGCTGCACATCACGCCTGGAGATACTTCCAATCCCAACAATAAATCTTGCTATCTACCTCAGTTTTTGTCTTCCCTTAAACACATGTAATCTCTCAGAATTGTCCTCGTTTTTTGTTTTCGTCACATGTGGTATCATCATCATCATCATTGTCATAGAGTGCAGCTGTAGTGTGGTAGCAACTGTCTCTGCGCTCTAGCTCGTTGTACTATTCATTGGTGAGCTGTACACTAAGTATCTATGTGACTGCTTACATACGAAGATAACGAGACAACCGTTAGACACTCAAAAGAACTTGAATAAGCTCCGGTGCAGTGATGAACAATGATCTATTCACCATTGGCAGGATATGAATGAAGCATTCTTATGTTGATGATGCTTATGCCTTCAGGCCCTCACACCCGTCTAACATTCCTTCATCACTCCCACAACATGCACTGCCTACCTGGCTAAAGTCTGGACTGCCTAAGTTGATCTATCGTTACCTTGTGCAAGATGCGTTCACACTAGCTCACTCCCGTGTCTGAAGCTACGACCGGTTCATTAACGCCTTGTCAGCCTCCGTCAGTTATTCGGATCCCTGGGCGACCTGACGATGCCCGAAGTGATTGATTTCTTGACCTGTTAATTCCATCGTTGTCTGATACCTGATCGTGTAAGATGTTGTGATCTTACGTGCAGCGTCCTCATGTGAGTGTGTGTGCGTTGATGATGAAAGGCTCTAATCTGCCTGCTACGAGAGAACTGTCAATGTCATCCTACCCTTCTGTACGCTGGTGGCCTAATGCCTTGCAAAGACCGTTTGGTTGTCATCTAACTGCGCTTGTGACGTGTTACGTGTTTTACACAAGTGAGATATAGATAGTGCATCTTTAGACTCTTCTTCTAATTCTATCCTCGGATGCACTCACTCATCAATTTAACTCATTCTGTCTGTCATCTACTCCATGACAATCATCATCATCATCATCATCATCATCATCATCATCATCATCATCATCATCATCATCATCATCATCATCATCATCATCATCATCATCATCATCACGTGTATGCCGGTAGAAAAGTGTATGTATCATAGAAGGTTTGTTCGCTTGTTTGCTCTGATAAACCGTCACAATTGGTACACTGCAGGGGTACGTAAACAACAACACTTTACGATGATGGTAGACGATCAGCAGCTACTTCATGCACTCGTCAGTTGGAGAACTCACCAGCATGCTCGGATTGAGAGTGTTTCTCGCGTGTCACGTGACAAACATCAGAACGAGGCTAAGACACAGCCAACTTATCATCATCATCAAGTGAATTGGAATGTATTGTTTCGTCAAGCCTTTAGCTCAAAACATCCGACTTCGACAAATATATATATATATATATATATATATATATATATATATATATATATATATATATATATATATATATATATATATATACCAAACCCGACACCCCACATTGTGCCAACGGCTTTGGGCGGAAGAGCACAATTGGGAGGGTACAAGCCTTACCCTGGTGCGAGGAAATGCAAGCTAAAGACAAAATGTCATGGCAGGGCAGACCAGGCCCTAAGCCTTGGTTGGCGGCTGGTCTAGGATCGAAGCTCCGACAGGCGGACTGTTAGAGCATTGCTTTGCTGATCCGGCAGCTTCTGCAGCTTGTCTTGTTCCAGATGTATTGGTGTTACCTTTCCTCTGGAGTGAACTAGGCAGGCCGAGAGAGGGATCATGCTGCATGGGCAACACATGGTCTCTATATTTTAGCCCAGGCTTTGTGCTATGGAGAGGCACTATTTGGAGCTTTACTCAAGTGAGACCAAACTAGCGGATGATGCCCTCAGCGCCATAGAGGCTCTACCAACTCTTGACCACCTGGACACACTTCCCACCATAACAGAAGTTAAGTGTGCTATAAATGAACTTGCATCTGGCAAGGCTCCAGGTAAGGATGGGATTCCAATAGAGGTTATCAGGAGTGGGCAAGACACACTCACTATACAGATCCACCAGCTAATAGAGCTATGCTGGCGTGAAGGACAAGTCCCACAGGATTTCAAAGATTCAAACATCATAACGCTGTACAAGAACAAGGGTGATCGGAGCGACTGTAACAACTATAGGGGTATCTCACTTCTGTGTATTGTTGGAAAAGTATTTGCCAGAATTGTTCTGCGCAGACTTCAAGTCCTGGGAGATCAAGTCTACCCCGAATCACAGTGTGGCTTTCGACAGAACCGGTCTACCACTGATATGATATTCTCATTGCGACAAATGCAAGAAAAATGCCGTGAACAGAATCAACCACTGTTTATTGCCTTCATCGACCTCACAAAGGCATTTGATTTGGTCAGTCGTGAGGGTCTGTTCAAGGCACTAAAGAAGATTGGCTGCCCACCAACTCTTCTGTCCATTGTGGAATCGTTCCACACAGGCATGAAGGGTATAATCAAGTTTGATGGTGCAACTTCTGAAGAGTTTGAAATCAAGAGTGGAGTTAAGCAAGGTTGTGTACTAGCTCCCACCCTCTTTGGAATATACTTTTCACTTCTACTGAAATATGCCTTTCGTGATCAGGATGGTGGTATATACATTCACTCACGCTCAGATGGCGGCCTTTACAATGCTCAGAGATTGAAGGCTAAGACCAAAATTAGGAGGGTACTGATCAGAGAGTTGCTTTTTGCAGATGATGCTGCAGTTACGACCCACTCTGAGGAAGAATTGCAATGTCTACTATCTGCATTCTCCAATGCTTGTTCTGAATTTGGTTTAACGATTAGCAAAAAGAAGACACAGATTATGTCACAAGGTGCACATGGGGTACCATCAATCTTTATTGACGACGCCGAACTAGAGATAGTAGACCATTTTACATATCTAGGATCAGTGGTAAATAGCAAATTATCCCTAGATCAGGAAATTAACATACGGATTGGTAAGGCAGCAACAACAATGAACAGGTTAAGAAAAAGAGTCTGGGAGAACAGGAAGCTTACTGCCAAAACAAAAGTCCTTGTCTATAAAGCCTGTGTCCTTAGTACTCTTCTCTATGGCAGTGAAACCTGGACAACTTACTCACACCAAGAGAAAAATTTAAACAGCTTTCATATGCGGTGTCTGCGAAGAATTCTTGGTATTAAGTGGCAAGACAAAATCACAAATACTGAAGTATTGGAAAGATCAGGTTGTGTGACGGTTTATTCCATGCTCAGTCTTCGTAGACTTAGATGGATAGGACATCTTAGGAGGATGGATGATGATAGAATACCAAAGGATATCTTTTTTGGTGAATTACAGATGGGTAAAAGATCTCAGGGTCGGCTTCTACTACGATACAAAGATTTGTGTAAGCGGGACATGATTGATACAGGCATAGATAATTGTCAAAGACTCGACCGCATCCCCTCCGCCAGGGAGAGCGGTCAATCCTGGAGGGACCAGGAGGAGATACGGTGCCCGAGGCAAGAGCAGGGGAGATGAGGGAATAAGAGAAGGTTAGCCACTCCCTCATGAGGCACGCAGGCGGTGTTCAGAGAGTTAGCACTCTAATCACGATAGTGCCACACCTCGTGAAGCCATAGCACAGTTGAGTAGACACTCAACAGGCCACGTTTGCCAGCAGCGTGCGATGTGAGGTAACACGCACGAAGGTGAAGGTCACCCCGTGTGGTGTGTAACCACGGGAGAGATGTTAGGCAGACGGGAGACTGGACTTGGGGCGTTCACATCGTTTAGAATAGCGTTAGGAGTTTTGTGTTCACTAATAGATAGAACTAGCATAGGGTTAGCAGTTTGTGTTAGATAATTCTGTGGCTGTATATTGTGTATTGCATTAGCGACTGTTTACCGCTTGTAAGCGAGCCAACGGCAATAAAATGGACCATGCATTTTGCCTCCCACACGACTTGCAAGTTGTCTTGTATGGGTGTGTGAGAAGTACCCGATGATGCCTGTCAGTTGAGTTGTTGACAGGCCAGGGTAATTGTGGTGTCAGAAAGTGGTGCTTGGACGAAAGCGCCAAGCTAATACCCACAGTAAAAGGGTAATTGTGGTGTCAGAAAGTGAAGCTTGAACGAAAAGTTCAAGCTAATCCACTCATCCACGGGCTGCAGACTAGGGTGTAATTTTTGTAGTAACGATAATTTGTGCAGACAGGAGAATTTGCGAGCTAGAAATATGCCTATCGTGACAAAATAGTGTTTAATTGTGTTTATGATACATTTATTTAATGAAATCATGTATTCATCAAAGCTGTAAGTATTAATATTCTTATTTTCTGATATACAAAACAGATCAACAATAGATCAGATATTTATCTTACGACAAATAGCCGAGAAACATTGGGAATATAAAAGAGATCTCCATAACATTTTTGTGGATTTTAAAAAGGCTTATGATAGTGTCCATAGGAATAGTCTATGGAATGCTATGCGGGAATTTGGAATACCAAGCAAGTTAATCAACATGACCAGACTATGCATGGAAGATACTTATAATATAGTAACATATAAAGGCAGGAAATCAGACCCCTTCCAAATAACATCTGGCTTGAAACAGGGTGATGCACTATCGCCGCTACTCTTCAATCTGGCTCTAGAGAAAGTTGTAAGGAAGGTAAAGGAGGAATGTGATATTGGAGGAACATCCAAGCTGCTTGGTTATGCAGATGATATAGATATTATAGGGCAAAGTGAACAAAAGACATTGGAAATATTGACTCACTTAAAGGGAAAAGCCCAACAGATGGGGCTGGTTATCAACCAAGATAAGACAGAATATATGGTAATTTCAAGAGACGGAATGGCTAGAAACTCTGGCCACATACAAATAGATAATATGACCATTAAAAGAACGGAAACATACAAATACCTGGGTACAATCTTCAACTGCTCCAACATCATAAGGGAAGAAATACAAACTAGAATCAACTCTGGAAATAAGATATACTATGCACTACAACATCTACTAAAATCAAAGGCGCTATCTCGTAACACCAAAATCACAATATACAAAACACTGATCAGACCAGTTGTGCTGTATGGCTCTGAAACCTGGAGTACAACGAAAGGAGACGAAGCCTTGTTACAAACCTTTGAGAACAAAATTTTAAGACGCATCTTTGGACCCATTAGGGATACACAAAGTGGAGAGTGGAAAAGAAGAAGTAACAAAGACATTTATGATCTGTTTAAGTCCCCGCTAATCACTGGTATCATGAAGGCTAATAGACTACAATGGCTGGGGCATATAGAAAGAATGGAAGATAATAGGGAAACAAAACTCGCTTACACTCAGGAAATAAATGACCGTAGACCCCGAGGTAGACCAAGAAGGCGGTGGAGAGATAATACATGTACAGACCTACAAGCACTTGGAATCAACGACTGGCAAGAGAAGGTCCACCAGAGAGACGAATGGAGACGGATTGTATTTGCAGCAAAGAACCTCAATGGCTCGGAACGCTGAAGAAGATTTTCTGATATGTATTCATATATTTACCTTCTTGTTGAGAAATGAGTACCAAAAATGATTCATGGCGGAGCGATACAAAGCCAGCCGACAATATCAATTTTTCATCGCGCTGTGCTGTGACGTCAGATGATTGACAAACAGTCGTCTGGGCTCATTAGCATACAGCAATCGAGTGTGTAGAGAATTGCTAAACGGCTGCTCGCCTGAATCGGTACGTTATATCATTTATTATTTATTTATTTCAACTACTAAAGGAATATATTTAATTATTTAAACATTATTATGTTATTTTTATTTCTTTAAAAAGCATTTATTCATTTTCGGATCTATTTTCTCTTTGTTTATCGTCACGATGGAACTATTTTTGGGCTAAGCATCTGATACTTAGCTGCACAACGTTTACAGAAATTAACTAGATTAGTAACGAAAGGCAATTACTGTTTAGAACAAAGACAGGACATTGACATTAAATTTAATTAATACATGTTCTAGTTGTTCGTAAGTCTGTCATTGTCTAAGTCATTGTCCTTAGTTGTCGGGTAAATCATATCGTTAAGGAGGCGTGTTTACTGCTGCCCTACATATCAAAGGGCAAACAACAGCTGTGCACATACACCTGTAGGCCAAATACCGTGTGCTACGTACGAAACGTGTCGCCACCCCAGTGTACCAAACAAGGTGACCTGTGTCAAAGGAGCTTCGTTCCCACATTAAGCTGAGTACAACTATATTTTTGGCATGCATTGTGATTAATAGTGCATCTCTTTTTTTCAGCTTGTGATACACTATAACAATTTTTGTGCTCTGATATTCCAACATAGAATATTGTGCAACACATAAACTGGAAATAAAATTAATATTCATTAACGAGGAACAAATAGATAAGATTGTAGATAAATAGGTAAATAAACAAAGCAGGGTAAGTCAACACTAGCTAATTACTTAACAGCATGGCGACCTTATCTGACTTTATAAAAGCGGGTAAAGAGTTACAATATACAGGAAAGGACTTAGAGGAATATGCTGATAGGAAATTTAAGGAAGCAAAGGATGCAGAGAGGGACGAACGCGCACGAGAAAGAGAACATGATAAGACAGTTAAACAACAACAGTTAGAACATGATAAAGAAGTTAAACAACAACAGTTAGAACATGATAAAGAGGTTAAACAACAACAGTTAGAACATGATAAGACAGTTAAACAACAGCAGTTAGAACATGAGAAGGAGATAAAACAAAAAGAAATAGAATTAAAACAAAGGGAGTTAGATCTAAAGGAAAAACAGATTCAAGTAGAATCAGAGACACAGTTGAGAATGAAAAGCATGGACGTAGAGTCACACTCAGAGATCTCTGCCACTAAACTAAGAAGTCAACAAGAGGAAAATAAGTTCAACAAATACAAAAATATTATCAAACCATATTGTAAAGATGACTCCATATCAGCCTGGACAGAGAATGTAGAGTATCAATTTAAATATCACCAAGTTCCTTTAGATATGTGGGCTCCGATTTACATGAAGAATCTAAGTGGTGAGCCCCTTAAAGTAATAGAGTCTATTCCTATTGAACTTAGATCTAGCTATCAATACATCCATGATAGGATTATGCAGCACTTTTTACTTGATGCCCCTGGGTATCAGGTTCAGTTCTCAAATTTAAAACCTAAACCTAGTGAAACTTTTATAGATTATTTTTCAAATGTGCAGAGTGTACTAAACAGGTGGCTTAAAGCAGCTAACATAGGAAAAGACTTTGATAGATTAAAAAACCTAATAGCTATGGACAAGTGTATATCTACTATACCTTCTCCTTTTGCTAAGTTTTTGCAGCAGTCGGACATTGAGAACATCGAGCAGTTCGAAAAAAAAGGCTCAGCATATTTTTCTTCTAACAGAGAGATTTTTAAGACCTCAAGTGACTCTGAGATAGTTTCCTTTGTCAAAGACCAATCAAAAAACTATCAGGGTAACAGAAAACCTTTTCAGAAGTATGATAAGAAAGACAGAAAAGTTTCCAAATGCATGTACTGTCAACTAATGCACGACACTTATGCTATGTGCGACAAATCGCCGAATTATCCGGCGCATCTTGAAAATGTGATCAAGAAGCAGCAAAGCAAACGGTCTGCATACAGGCGGGCAATCAAATGTTTTTTTTGTTCCTCTTATGGCCATTATTCTAATAAGTGCCTTGGCCGCCAACGTTTAAAAGCTAACAGTGCTATTTTGATTGACACCTCTTCAGATAGTGGTAGTGAGAATGAGTGTGAAGCTGAAAATGTATTACCTTTCAAGGAGTCTGAAGATGTGTGTTGTGTGAACGATGTGTTAAGCTTTGACAATTGTAGACATTGTCAGCAATTTCATGCAGACGGAAGACTGGAATGTGGACATACAGTACCATTCTCATCCGAGAACGGGAATGCAGCATTAGCCTCCAGAGGCAACTTGATGTTCCACAATGCAATGGTCAATGATGTACCATGCCAATGTTTGCTGGATAGCGGCAGCACCCTTATTGGTCTTCGAAAAGAACTAGTGAGTCCGGGTGATTACACAGGTGACACTGTGAAATGTCGAACCTTTTCGGGTAACGTTGAAATTTACCCTTTGGCAAAAGCCCGTATTGATTCTCCTTTTCTTTCCGGTACCTTTACCTGTGCAATACTGAACAACCCTTGTACTGATTTAATTCTGGGGTGCTTACCCCAACTAAAACATTGTACGAATGATGAAATAGTTGCATGGGAAAAAGTAAAGGCAACTATTACAACAGCCAAAACAGACACTTCAAAACATCATAACACATTACAAGATGAGACACTACTGATGCTTTCTACAACCAGCACAGATGACACAAACAAACAGAAATTTTTACACCAACAGAAATCTACTCTTAATGTGTCTCCATACTTAAGATTGTTAAAGGTCAAAGCCAGAGTGACCAAAAATGCATCTTGTTTATTTAGATGTAAGAATGGCATTTCAACTACAGGTCATGCTACTGGTAACCATGAACAGGGGTTACCTGAACAACACCGGTTAACTATGCCAAAATATGCACATAAAACACCGGTGACTGGTCATCTTGCAGACAACAACACCAGACCAGGTTTTTTCAATAAGATAAAATTATGTTTTCAGAATGGATTTGCTTGTAATGTCTGTCAACAATTGGTACAAAAGTTTAAGGGTAGACATCCTACAACTGAAGTACTACCTTCTATACTGGCTCCCAAGCCATTTGATAGAGGAAGGGTCAGTTCTACCACAAACACACAAACAACGGTGCAAGAACCAGTGATCTTGAACTTGATCAAGACAGATTTAGGCTACTTCCATACCAACGAAATGGCAACAACTATTCAAGGTGGTACATAACCATGGCACATGTTGACTATGAAATATCGATAAACAGACACTTAGAGATATTCCATGTCAACATGCGTAAACTTTACTTTTCAAGACAAGAGACAGAAATAGTGACAGACGAACATATTGCATCCACACCTAATAATAAGACGACAGACATACACAACGCAACTACACTAGTTAGCGAGACTGGCAAATCCGACAATGTACATACATATAGTGAACTTATAGAATACACATGAATATATCAGAAGACTGATGACTGGACAAAACACTGACTGAAGCTCAGACATGTCTTTAATAGGTTGCGACTCTTCGGTCTCACTGTCAAACCGAGAAAAAAATCGAATTAGGCCTAAAAGAAATTCATCTTGGGTCATGTCATTTTTCAAGATCAACTAAAGACTGACCAGAAAATTAATACCAAAAGAATGAATCTGACCATGTCTACCAGAAAGAATCAGGTCAGAAGCCTTCTGGAATTAGTGAATTACTCAGAAATTCAATATTCCAATGTTTTATAAGTATTTGTAAAATGAAATGTGAAAGATGCATTATTAATTTCTGCATTGTCAAAAATGAAAATCCTTTTTTGTAATATTCCAATCCTCCGCTCGCCTAATCCGAGGCTCGTTTATTATTCTAGGACAGATGCCAGCAGTACTAGGCCAATTTTTTGAGAGCATCTTCCACCCGAGTTGCTACGTGAGCCGTAAGATCACACCTGCTGAGTCCAGAGATTCCATATCACAATTGCAACCCTAAGCGCCATCTATGCAGTGAGAAAGCTCCATCGAGTTCTGACGGATGTTCACTGCATTGTCCAGACCGACAATTCTCCCATCACGGTCATACAGAGTGGTATGCATCGAAATGACCGGATATACAGGTGGTCACTAATTTTACCATCTGGGGTAGAAATACCTGAAATCCAACAGTTAAATGTAGAGTGATAGTTAGTACATGAATATCTGATAATAGAAGATGTAAAATAGCTTACATACATATCCACATTATTGGCGTAATCATGTACCAAAACACTGAACTATCATGTGTCCGTAGACATCAGATTAAGAACTGTGCTGCTATACTTAGATACCACCGTTTGAACGAGGACAGCTCATTTTCCAACTAAGCTTCATTCCGGTGTATCATGTGTGTAAAATGCAGAAAACAGTGTCAGAACAGTGCTTAATTTCAGACACGTAAAGACTCAGCTACGACACCAGCGAATCTCTACACGTGCACTACCGATAAACTCTATGATGACTGTATAATGTATTTCAGATACCCAGGCAAATTGTGTAGTTATATATTGTGCCTATGTAACTAATGTACAAACGTGAAGGCAACTACTAACCTGAGGAAACTGAATACCATGTATATAAACTAAATGTGATATGTAAGATAGTATTTTAAGATAGTGATAAATTAGAGATAGAATTAGGTAATATAATATTCTCATTTATTTAAATAGTTTACTTAGTACAGTAATTAACCCAGTTACTTAACTTTAATTTAAACTTAAATTTTAGGTTAGACGTAAGAATAGTTAATTACAAGCGAAATTAAAATTATGATAGAAATAGTACCATTTAAATTATTACATTTCATTTAGCTTGAGTGCAGTTTAATTTATTCCATCCTAAGGAAAACCATACCATCGACCTAACATTACCAATTATTAGTATTGTCATTGTACATCATAATAGGCTAAAAACATTACATAAAGGAACATACATCATTTACACCATTTAGATTAAGAACATCAATCATATATTCCTTTTCAATATAAAAACATTAGATAGTATAGTATTAGAAAAGTACTTAATTTGTGGTCACATCATCCATGTAATTAAGGTACATAACTCAGACCACATCAATTACATTTAAATAGCTACATTACATCCCTTAGATTAGATAAACATAATAATTAGTATAAACAGATCATATAATTAACATAACAGAATTTAGATAACACAGTAAATACTAATTTATAGAAGTAGGATTAGTATGTTAGAATGTAGAGTTTATATTAGTGTAATATACTATATGATGAGACAAAAGGGACAAGCCATCAACCCTGTCTCGTCCATGTAAATAAATTGTACATATATGACTCGTGCAGCGACTTGCGCACAGTCACTGGGCTCAACTATCTCAAACTGAGCCAAACTTGTACAGGGTCACTCTAAGGTTTTTTTTAAATAATCAGAAGAATGAGTATGGAGGGATGAAAGATGTGTGATAGAATTAAGGGTGAAGGGAGTATGACAGAAGTATGAATGTGAGAATGAATGGAGGAGAGACGGGAGAGAGTGCGATCAGTCAGCAAATTCTTCTGCTGCCTGCCACGACTTTTAATATTTGTTTACGTTAATGTTGGTTTTCGTTAGTGAGGTTGTGAATGTGTTGTCTGTGATATAGTTTAGAACTTAGATTACAGTATTTTGGGTTTCATAACAATGGAATGTAGTCACGAATCAGTGTCATACACCTGCTGGTGGCCACATTGAACAAAATTATGACACTCAAAAAACTAACATACATACACAGATAAGTTAGAAATATAGGGTAGAAGGTAGATTAGTAGATTTATTACATCCAAACACGCAAACAACCAGAAAAACAAACATATAAATTGCATACACTATTTGTAGATCAAAGGCAGATAACTTTCGGGCCAGGGGACATAATAGACAACGAAGAACTAAATTAACAGTGAAATAAAGTCTTACGCGCGGAAGCGAAGGAGGTAAAGCCTGTCGCACACACTCTTGTAGATTGGTTGTTAAATATTATATGGGGGACATGAAGCAATTCATGTGTTGACCCTAAGAAAGTCAACTTTGTATGGGTAGTAAGTTAATTTACTATGTGAGGGCAGGTCTTATAAGACAACGGTCCGGTTCAGACATACCTCTGATAAATATAATATAGCATGTGAGAAGGGGCTCACGCCAACCAGGCAAGTTGGTGGCGAGTGCCAGTAGCCAATTGAGGCTTTACTACATTGTGACAATAGTTATTAATAGTCTATTGGAATGCCCAGAGCCAGGTTATCTAGAGTCTTTGACAAAAATTAGAGACACTAATTTTTTGTTTAGAAACCGCCTTGCGTCACAACCAATAAGTGAAAGTTGATGACGCAACACAAGAGGGGCGGGTGTGTGTCAAAGACTCGACCGCATCTCCTCCGCCAGGGAGAGCGGTCAATCCTGGAGGGACCAGGAGGAGATACGGTGCCCGAGGCAAGAGCAGGGGAGATGAGGGAATAAGAGAAGGTTAGCCACTCCCTCATGAGGCACGCAGGCGGTGTTCAGAGAGTTAGCACTCTAATCACGATAGTGCCACACCTCGTGAAGCCATAGCACAGTTGAGTAGACACTCAACAGGCCACGTTTGCCAGCAGCGTGCGATGTGAGGTAACACGCACGAAGGTGAAGGTCACCCCGCGTGGTGTGTAACCACGGGAGAGAAGTTGGGCAGACGGGAGACTGGACTTGGGGCGTTCACATCGTTTAGAATAGCGTTAGGAGTTTTGTGTTCACTAATAGATAGAACTAGCATAGGGTTAGCAGTTTGTGTTAGATAATTCTGTGGCTGTATATTGTGTATTGCATTAGCGACTGTTTACCGCTTGTAAGCGAGCCAACGGCAATAAAATGGACCATGCATTTTGCCTCCCACACGACTTGCAAGTTGTCTTGTATGGGTGTGTGAGAAGTACCCGATGATGCCTGTCAGTTGAGTTGTTGACAATAATGCACATTGGGAGCAAGTCGCCGCTGAACGTGTTGCATGGAGGGCAAACATCAGAAATGGAATAAAGACAAAGGAGAAAATTATTTCAGATAAGTCACACACCGAGCGTGTGAGACGTAAGATGGTGCACGATGGTGGAAATGACCACGTGTTCACATGCACCCACTGTGAACGGACATTTACAGCGCAAATTGGCCTTAACAGTCACACTCGCTACCGCCATAGGTAAAAGTTATTATGCCTTTTTAAAGCACAAACTATCGTCTGTCAAGACGGCAAGGTGCCAATGTAATATATATATATGTATATGGGGGGAGGGGTTGACTTCATTTACCTTTGACTGTCCCCAGTCTACCTGCAAGGCAGTACGTTTGTGTCTCTCTTTGCTTTGTTTCTATCCCTTGACCTGTGCGACATGGGATCCCCCACCAGTAGCTGCGTTGCCGTCAGTGTCATCGGAAGATGCCAGGAGAAACGCCGATATGTGTTCTGCTATCCATATTGTCCCACTTACCGTTGCCATGCTCTGCCCAGATCCCCATGACACCAGCTACCCACAGGGTTGTCTATATAAGAGTATCACCGTCGAGATTCATGTGAGTTTCACAACCTGTTATTCTGAGATAAGTGGCACATTTTATTCACATTTTTATTTTCATGATCGCCTTGGCAGAGCATATGATAATGCTGTCCCCCTTGCTTTATCTCAGTAAGATATATGTGACATCAACTTGCGACAGATGTTTGCAACATCAACGTGTGACGGATGTTTGTGACATCAACTGGTGACATATGTTTGTGACATCAACTCTTAACATATGTTTGTGACATCAACTCTTAACATATGTTTGTGTCATCAACTCTTAACATATGTTTGTGACATCAACTCTTAACATATGTTTGTTACATCAACCATCAACTCGTGACATTTGTTTGTGACATCAACGGGTGACATATGTTTGTGACATCAACTGGTGACATATATTTGTGACATTAACTGGTAACATATATTTGTGACATTAACTATTAACTCGTGACATATGTTTATGACACAATCATCAACTCGTGACATGTTAGTGACATCAATCATCAACTCGTGACATATGTTAGTGACATCAACCATCAACTCGTAACATATGTTTGTGACATCAGCTCGTGACATATGTTTGTGACATTAACTCGTGACATATATTTGTGACATTAACCATCAACTCGTGACATATGTTTGTTACATCAACTCGTGACCTATATATGTGACATTAACCATCAACTCGTGACATGATTGTGACATCAACTCGTGACATATGTTTGTGACATCAACTTGTGACATATGTTTGTGACATCAACCATCAACTCGTGACATATGTTTGTGACATCAACTCGTGACATATGTTTGTGACATAAACCATCAACTCGTGACATATGTTTGTGACATCACCTCTTAACATATGTTTGTGACATCAGCTGGTGACATATGTTTGTGACATCAACTAGTGACATATGTTTGTGACATCAACTGGTTACATATGTTTGTGAGATCAACTGGTGACATGTCTGTGACATCAACCATCAACTCGTGACATTTGTTTGTGACATCAACTTGTGAATGATCTTGTCACTTCTCACTAACCACATAGAGGTAACCATGCCACGGAAAATGTGAGTCAGAGTGAGCACAAAAGCTGGCAACAAATGAGCTAGCAGACCACAACCCGAGTGAAGTTTGAGAACCCGCGAGATGTTAACTGTGTCATAAACATTTGTTGATGTGTTGATGGTCTTTCTGGTGGGCTGCGTGATGGTGTTAAATTATGTTAGGCATCAAATTGTCACCTGTAATGAGATTGTAAACTCCATTAGTAAATCTAATCACGAATTGGTGCGACGAGGGAGAAATCAAAGTGGAGCTTCGGAGAGAGCCATATCATTGCAGAGCAGAGTGGCGCATATTGAAACTTAAGAATGGAGGTGGAGGCGGTCTCTGATGTGGCTTTAAGCTGAGATGCTTTCAATAAGTTAGTTGCATATTCTTTACATGACGTAGCAATAACCCCAGCTTTTTTTGGACGTTCACAATTCCTGGACAAGTTTACGCTCAGTAGTTTGCCATTGCTTTCTGAACGACCGGTACCCATACCATTTCAGAAAAATTCAACGCAAGGCGGTCTGCTGTCAAATCGCCCACAGCTGGGTTTCGAACGCGATATGTGGGATTAGGAATTGCGCCCGTAACTCCTCCGCCACGGAGCATTCAATAAGGCCATCATAAAATAAAATACAAGAGACACATTGCAGTTATACACATATTTCAGGCGAACGATTGAAGAAGATAAAATGAGTGGAACTGCGGTAAAGCTGTGGGAATGTAAATAATGTACAAGGCCACGGAATAATGTAGCTGAATACAACACAATGACAGAGAACAACGGACGTGGCGGTGGCTAGCCTTCATCAGCACACAAACACAAGAAAACAACATATAAATACTGGGTACACACTGCAGTGACTATCATCATCATCACCATCATCATCATCATCATCATCATCATCATCATCATCATCATCATCATCATCACCATCATCATCATCATCATCATCACTATCATCATCATCATCATCATCATTATCATCATCATCATCATCATCATCTTCCACTTCTGCCGTCAAGCGTCGTGGGGAGGAATAATTTGCGTTCCAGCGCCCGGTGGGCGGCACTGGATAGTGTCATTCCGTGTGATTGTACAATGTCTTTGATGTCGTCAACCCATTGTCTTCTTGGGCATCCTTTTGGTCTTGTCGCAGATGATCTAAGATGTAAGGCCAGTTTTGGTAGTTATTTGTGTTGCATTCTAAAGACCTGGCCAAACCACTTGATCTTCTGTCTTTCAATAAATGTGGCACAAAGTGTTGATCCCACAGTCTGTCTGATAACAGCATTTCTTACTCGGTCTCGGATTGTTAGGTTGGCAGTTCTCCTCGGGCATCTGATCTCGCAGGTGTTGATTTTGCGAAGGTGTGATTTGGATAAAGTCCAGGTTTGAGATTGGTAGCATAGGGTTGGTGTGAATATGCTGTTTATTATCTGTCGTTTTGCGGACATGGGTATATTTGGATGTTTCAGTAGCAGTAATAGTTGATATGTAAGTGCGCTAGCTTTTTAATATCTCATTTAGATTTCTCTGTCCAATCTGCCATCTTCTGTGATCATACTTCCAAGATATTTGAATTCTCTAACTTGTTTCAGAGTCGTGCTGTTTATCTGTATACTTCATGGGCCCGGCCATCTGCTAACTGCCGTGACTATATCTATCTGTATACTTAATCGGCCCGGCCATCTAACTGCAGTGACTATATCTATCTGTATACTTAATGGGCCCGGCCATCTAACTGCAGTAACTATATCTATCTGTATACTTAATGGGCCCGGCCTCTGCTGACTGCAGTGACTATATTTATCTGTATACTTAATGTGCCCGGCCATCTGCTAACTGCCGTGACTATATTTATCTGTATACTTAATGGGCCCGGCCATCTGCTAACTGCCGTGACTATATTTATCTGTATACTTAATGGGCCCGGCCATCTGCTAACTGCCGTGACTATATTTATCTGTATACTTAATAGGCCCGGCCATCTGCTAACTGTCGTGACTATATTTATCTGTATACTTAATGGGCCGTCCATCTGCTTACTGCAGTGACTATATTCAGGCATAATACCCGGATGAGAAGAGTACGAAGATGAAACAAATTTGAACAGTGGATTCCATACGAGAGACCCAGGTTCGAATCCTCTGTAAGGTGATGAATTTTTTCTTTCTGTCGGGGGGAAGAAAAAAGACCCCCTAAAATATGCACTTCTCGGTCAGTGACCTAGCCAGGCGGCCTTAATTCCTCAGACCCGAGACCCTCCTGTCCTACACAGTAAGATATTACCCCATGTTCTTTTATACTGTTTACATTAAGATAAGAGTTTATGACTCCCAGTAAAATCTTCGGAGGGTTTAGTCTGTCCAGATACATGAAACTTGCATGGATGACACACACGAGATCGGCACATCTAGAAGAAGAGCTTCCGGTCCCCAACATGGCGGAAAAGCATTTGAACGGTTAAGGCTCCTGTAGTGAATATGCTTGTGGCTACGGTTTGAATTCGCATTTTCCTCACGTTGGACTGGTAGTGCATGGTTCCGTCGCCCTGCTACTGAGTGAGTGCGTGACGCGACACTGTGAGCTGTGAATTTCGTGTGGAATGATTTTACATCTGTCCGCTGTTGTTTGTAGCGTGAACTGCGTGTTCGGAACGATGGCGACCGGCTGTCGTTGAATTGACTGGTTTGCCTCTTCGTTTCAAGAGTGCATTTTTCAGAAGACTCATGGGAGTCGTCGCTGGAGCTAGGGAGTTTGTGCTTTATGCGGCGCCTTCAGTGGGTCACCGAGCCATATGGGATAAAACCCGGGTCAATGAAGTCATTCTAATGACTGCCGCTTCCATCGACAATGAACTGTATTTTTCGTGGAGGACTTAATGGTGGGCATTATGCACAGGGTACCCGTGCGGGCTATTGGCTTGCCGAGACTCCTGTCTGTTCCACTACAGTAGGTAGTGTGGAGCTTTTTGTGAGATATTCACTGGCACAGGAACGGAGCATAATGGGGACGACCTGTTGCCGTGAAGTTTCAACCGCGACCAACCTACCAACCAACCAACCAACCAACCTACCAAACTACCAACCAACCAACCAACTAACCAACCAACCAACCAACTAACCAACCAACAACTAACTAACTAACTAACTAACTAACTAACTAACTAACTAACTAACTAACTAACTAGCTAACTAACTAACTAACTAACCAACTAACTAACTAACTAACTAACTACATCTAGAAGACATTGTTGCTCGACTGCCCCAGCAGTGCAGGTGTGCGCTGAAATGAATGGACACATTACCGGGACTAAAGGACACCTCAGCCGGGGGGGGGGGGGGGGGGCACTGAGATAGAGCATCCTCATGTGTTCTGCCAAGGCGATCATGAAAATGAAGACATGAATAAAATGTGTCATTTATGTCAGAATCCCAGCCTGTGAAACTCACATGAATCTTGACCTTCATACTCTTATATAGACAGCCCCGGGAGTCGGTGGTGTCATGGGACCGGGATAGGGGAAGGGACAGCAAGCGGGACAATTTGGATGACAGAATAGATATGGGCGTTCCCTCTGATGTGTTCCTCCTGGCATCTTCCTATGACACTGACGGTAGCGCAGCTACTGGGGGGATCTCCCATCTCGCACATGTCAATGGATAGGAAATAGACGAAGCGACACAAACCTACTGCCTTGTAGGTAGACTGGGGACAGTCAAAGGCTAAGGACCAGACGAAGAGCAACACAAACCTACTGCCTTGTAGGTAGACTGGGGACAGCCAAAGGCTAGGGACCAGACGAAGAGCGACACAAACATACTGCCTTGTAGGTAGACTGGGGACAGTCAAAGGCTAAGGACCAGACGAAGAGCGACACAAACCTATTGCCAGTGATTCATTCATTGCCTTGTAGGAAGACTAGGGCCAGTCGAAGGCTAAGAAAGGCAAACCCAATAAAAAAAATATTTGTGGATGTCGGTAGTACTGAGCTACAGGTTTGAGGAAACAGTGCAACGCAATGCACTTGATGATGATGATAAGTTGCCTGCGTTTAGCCTCGTTCTAATGTTTATCACGTGACACGCGAGCAACACTCTCAATCCGAGCATGTTGGCGAGTTCTTCAAGCTGCGAGTGCAAGACGTTGGTTCTGATCGTCTACTATTATCATCGTACCATTTTTGACGTCTCGGCAGGTTCATCACAACAAACAAGCGATGCACTTTTGTATTGGCTTGCTCATTGTGTTTATGATGATGATGATGATGATGATGATGATGATGATGATGATGATGATGATGATGATGATGATGATGACGACGATGATGATGATAGCATATTTATACGAAATGTGACGAAAACAAGAAACGAGAACAATTCAGAGAGATTACACGTGTGAAATGGAAGACAACAACTTGCGTGGATAGCAAGCTTTAATGTAGAGAGTGGAAGCACTCCCAGGCATGATGTGCGACCACATGCAAGCAATGGGGTGATTTAGTTAGTTTTCCACACTGTGAATTTTGAGTACTGGATGTGGACTCGTCGATGAGGGAAGATCTCTTGCCTGGCTGCCGTCGCGTCCACTATACGGGAACAGGTATGAGTTCTCCACCTGAAAGACAAGATAAACACGTTATGTGATGTCTTGTCTTCTAGATGCGGGAGCCATTGTGACATAGAGGTCAGTTCACCCAACTACCAACCAAGTTCACATAATTGTGGAAGTAGAAATGAAAGAACCAAGAATATAAGAAATGCTGTTGTTCACATAATTGTGGAAGTAGAAATGAAAGAACCAAGAATATAAGAAATGCTGTTGTTCACATAATTGTGGAAGTAGAAATGAAAGAACCAAGAATATAAGAAATGCTGTTGTTCACATAATTGTGAATGTAGAAATGAGAGAACATCCCCTCTGCTGTGTGTACACCGTGACGAGGTAGAGGGGCTTGTGCGTTCCACTGACCCCAAGAGCTATGCCGACGGTAGCACAGCTACTGGTAGGGTCAGCCATATCGGACAGGTCGAGGGAGAGGGACCAGACCAAGTGACACACAAACCTGCTGCCTTGTAGGTAGACTGGGGACAGTCAAAGGCTAAGGTTAGCACCCCGAAAAATGTTTGTCGAAATCGGATGTACTGAGCCACAGGCTTGACAAGGCAGTGCAACGTAACTTAATTCGTGATGTCACAAATTAAAGTTAATCGTTATGTCGGGGCAAAAAGAAAATCCTAACCTGCACAGTTCGCGGCGACTGCACTTAATTCCTCACGCTCAAAGACCTCTTGCCATACACCGCAAGGTATTTATATTGGCAGTTTTTTTGGGACAGTTATGGTGCTAATCCCGTGAAGTCCCATCAGGCGGTGATAGTGCCGGGCTCCCTGCCTCGAGGGGGTCCACCCATGACTACTGGTGGTCACCTTCCCCTGGGCTGTGGAGTCAAGGCACAGAGGAGTAGGTTAAGAGCTATTGACCAAACACCCCGGACACTCAACATACTACAGTGGAATGCCGAAGGAGTTTATAACAAAAAAGTCTCCCTAACACAGCGTCTTCATAAAGATAGAATAGATGTGGCATGCATTCAAGAGACACACCTCAATGCCAATAGCAAATTCTCAGTCAGAGGATATCAGGCCACACGTTTTGACCGCGAAGGACACAAAGGAGGAGTTCTAATACTTACACGAAATACAATACCTTGCAGCGAAGTATTTGTGATCTCTGAAAACCAAACGGAAATTATAGGTGTTGATATACCGATAAAGGACGTGAAAATAAGAATTTACAATCTGTATAGCCCAGCAGATAAAGACCTTACACTCTCAAACATGGAAATAACTGACACAAACTGCATTATTGTCGGAGACTTTAATAGCCGTTCAGAAAGATGGGGATACCCAGATACTGACAAAAGAGGAGATGAAGTGGAGGACTGGGAAATAGACTCAAATCTCCATCTACTCAACAAAGCGGATGACACACCGAGCTTCTACTCCAGAAGATGGTTTACCACTGTTTAGTTTAGTCGATGGATCAACATCACTGCACACGGGTGTAACCCATAAGTTCTCCGTTCGCCTCCTAACTCAAATCTCAGTGCACGAACTCTGTAGCACCGGCGAGGATCCTGAAATACTTTGGGTAGATTTTTAACTCGAAATTTTGCCCGGGCAGTGCCGTTAGGCTACTCTTTTTCGATTTCCAACTGCCAAGGGATTTTTTACGTGCGCAACAATACACACGAGTGTCCGATCTCACTACCCAGAGACCAGGGGAAATTTTATTACCAGAAGTCCAAGTGAAATAAATCCCGGTCCTCACCGGGGCATGAACCCGGGACCTCTAGCACTCGAGGCGGACACCATGCCTCGAGACCACGCATCCTCCCACTTTGATTGGTTTACCACTTCTACTCCAGACTTAGCTTTCTGCACAGGACACATCCTCCACAAAATTGATCACCATGTGCTTGACCAATTAGCAGGTAGTTACCACAGAGCAATCAAGCTTGTAATAAATATGGAGTATGTACCACAGTTGCAAAAGCCTTTGCCCCGCTGGAATTACAAACGAGCAGATTGGAACAGATTTGCCATACTAACAGACAAATATTGTGAAAATATAAATACGCGATATGGCAACATGAAGCAAATGGTAGAAAGTCTAACCAGAGCATTAATACAGGCGGCCACTGAGTCTATTCCAAGAGAAGCAAGGAAAAATTACAAACCATACTGGACTGAATAGCTACAAAGTTTGGAGGGAAAATACAGAAAACCTGAACTTTGACAGGGATGGAAACAAACTATGGAAACTAGTGAAAGCCATGAACAATGAAGGACCTGGAAACAAACAAATAACAATTAAACAAGGAAATGCCTTGCTTACATGGAAAAAGGCTGCCAATGCACTAAAGGAACACTATGCCAGTGCAAACCCCATTGATATTACAATCGAGCAGAAGAAAGTAATTAAAGATAAACAGATACATCATAGTAATACAGAGACAGCAGCACAATATATGATGGCAAATCTAACAATAGAAGAAATGGAACAGGCAATGAATACCCGTAAAAAAGAAGAAATCACCAGGAAAGGATGGAATCACAAATGAAATGCTAAAAGGACCAGGCACTATGGCCAAAAAAAAAAAAAAAAAAAAAAAAAAAAAAAAAACAAAACTGCTAGCAGTCCTAAATTACAGCTGGAAGAGAGGAATAGTCCTACAGGCATGGAAGGAAGCTATACTAATACCAGTCCCAAAGAAAGGAAAAGACCTGGAAGAACCAAATGGCTATCGACCTATCAGTCTACTTAGCTGTGTAGGAAAATTAATGGAACGCAGTATCAATGGCAGGCTAACATGGCATCTGGAGGAAAACCATCTCTTAACACCACACCAAGCAGGATTCAGAAAGTACAGATCCACTGAAGATCAAATAACCTATATAGCTCAGGAAATAGAGGATGCCTTCCAAGAGAAAAAAAAAAAACACTATCGGTCTGGATAGATTTAGAAAAAGCATTTGATAAAGTATGGAAGCAAGGACTGAAAGTAAAACTGCAAAAAAAAAAAAAAAAAAAAAATACATGTTTGTCGGAAAATGTACAAGTGGATCAGCCACTACCTTGAGAACAGAACTGCCAGGACAAAAGTACAAGGACAAACCAGCAAAATGATGCTGTTGGAGCAAGGTGTCCCCCAAGGAGGAATTCTTTCACAAACATTATTCCTAGCATATATAAATGACATCACGGAAAATTTTGCAGCCAGAGTACACACATCCTCCTTTGCAGATGACCTAGCCATATGGACATCTGAAGAATATATTAGTACAGCTAACAGCAGAATACAGCAAACCTTATTAGCGCTAGAGGACTGGTCAAAATCATGGCTAGTGAAGATAAGTGAGGAGAAAACAACATGCACAGTGTTCTCCCTCTCAAATAAAACTCAGCAACCTAAGCTGGTATTGAATGGAAAAATATTGCGCCATAAAGAAAATCCAAACTATCTAAGAGGTCACATTTGATCGTCGCCTGACATGGAAAACACAGGTTGAGAAAAATCGAACAAGAGCAAGGCAAAGAATGGCAATCATGAAAACAACTTGCTGGTACAACGTGGGGAGCAGATGAGAAAGTTCTCAAGAAGTTATATACTGGACGGGTGAGGCCAGTACTGGAATATGGCATTGCAGCTTGGGCAACAGCAGCTAAGTCAAACTTTAACAAAATAAGTAGAGTCCAAAATCAAGGAATGCGAATCTTAACGGGAAGTCTAAAAACAACGCCTATAAATGAACTAGAAAAGATCACTTGTTTACAACCAATGCAGGATAGAAGAGATAGCAGAGCCCAGCAACAAGCAGACAAATTCAGAAGATTGACAGACCACCCTATGTAAAACAGGTTTAATGGTTTTGGAAAGGGAAGACTGAAGCGTAGCAACTTTGTAGAAACTGCAAAACGAAAGATTAGGGCAGATCCCATACTTAACATATCAACAGTCAAACCCATTCACAATGCACACAACTTCCCAGCTTGAAGACAGCAGCAACTGCCTGAGATGATAGAAAACATTCCTTGTATTGAGAAAAAGAACACTCAGAATGAAACCGAAAGAAGAAAAATAACCCTCAACTACATAAAAGAACATTACCCAAGCAGCAATTGGACCCATGCATATACAGATGGATCAGCCAAAAATTCAATAGAGAATGGAGGAGAAGGAATTCTCCTAAATTTAAAAAATGGAGTGAAAAAACACATTCAGTGGCAACTAGAAAATTTTCAAGTAACTTCAAAGCGGAGGTAGAGGCTTTCAAAACTGCAGCAGAAATGCTCTTGATGGAGAAAAATAAAGAGAAGCAAATAGCTATCTTTACAGATGCAAAGTCAGCTGTCTCAATACTGAAGAGCAAAAACAGCACAGAACTAGCTGACCTAAGAGCAGCACTCCATGGTCTATGCCAGAAATCCAAAAAAGTTGTAATACAGTGGATCCCATCACATTGCAGTATACCTGGAATGAAGAGGCTGACAGACTAGCAAAAGAGGGTAGGCGACTACCACAGCCTGACATAGACATAACCTATAATGAGGCAAAAAGGTTTATAAAAAGCACTTATAGAACCAAATGGGAATCAGAGCATCCAGGTCACCAGAAGGATGAAGCATATTACAAACTCGACCGAAGAGAACAAGTAGCAATCTTCAGACTCCGCACAGGACATAACAGGCTGAAACATCACTTGTTCAATAAACTAAAGATAGGAGATACCGATGAATGTAATTGTGGAACTGGTAAAATGACAGCTAAACATTTGCTGCAGGAATGCCCAATATATGCAGAACAGAAGAAGATATTTTGGCCCACACCTGCTTCATTTGAGGACAAGCTCTATGGAGATATCAACAAGCTCAAGTTAACTACAGCTTACTTTAACTACATTCAGGTTGACATCTAAAGGTGCATGAAGAAGTACTTAGACTGCCGCACTTCATACCACAGGTATGTCGGTTACAAAAGTGTCCCAGAGGCATGAAATGGAATATTACTTGGATAGCAAATCCATTACGTGGAAAGTCTGAATCGAAAGCTCACTGTGTGGGCTTCATAAAAGGTGGAAAAAGTGTCCTAGTGGTACGAAACGGAATATTGCTTGGACAGCAAATCCATTACGTGGAAAGTTCGAATCGAAAGCTCACTGTGTGGGTGTCATCTGCTGACTGCATTCTTCTGGTTTCCGGAGGAACAGCCTGTGGTGAACGGAAGGCCCAATATACGGAAGTGAGGCTAAACAGCCATGTGCAGAACGTGACGATTCCTTGGGTGAGCCCAGTACCAGAGCACTGTGTGTCGGCTCTGCAAGTATGGAAGCCTCCTTAGATGGCGGGGAGTGCCCATGGTCTGCCCCTGCCTTCCCTTGAGGGTTGACCAGGATGTCTTTGGCTGTTCTATATGGGCCAGCTGGGATGAGGGATAACATCACAACAGTGAGAGTCAAACGTCTTACGAAACTCCCGGGAAGGTTAACCCGGTCAACAAATGCCCGCAGAAGTCGGATGTGTCGGCCTAACGGTGCACGAACGCAGCTCTGCTGTAAACAGGCACAACTCAATCACGTCCGAAAAAAAGTCCGGATGAACGAAGAAGAAGAAGAAGAAGAAGAAGAAGAAGAAGAAGAAGAAGAAGAAGAAGAAGAAGAAGAAGAAGAAGAAGAAGAAGAAGAAGAAGAAGAAGAAGAAGAAGAAGAAGAAGAAGAAGAAGAAGAAGAAGAAGAAGAAGAAGAAGAAGAAGAAGAAGAAGCAGAAGAAGAAGAAGAAGAAGAAGAAGAAGAAGAAGAAGAAGAAGAAGAAGAAGAAGAAGAAGAAGAAGAAGAAGAAGAAGAAGAAGAAGAAGAAGAAGAAGAAGAAGAAGAAGAAGAAGAAGAAGAAGAAGAAGAAGAAGAAGAAGAAGAAGAAGAAGAAGAAGAAGAAGAAGAAGAAGAAGAAGAAGAAGAAGAAGAAGAAGAAGAAGAAGAAGAAGAAGAAGAAGAAGAAGAAGAAGAAGAAGAAGAAGAAGAAGAAGAAGAAGAAGAGAACACATAATTCAAGCAAGAACTTACTTGCACACTACAAACACAAACAGAAAGTTCTAGTTCTGGGCGTGTATACGGACCTAAATAACAATAACTTCTGTTGCAATACCCAATGCCGTCCAGGCAGCGACACCGGTCAAGGGGTCGTCTATGAGTTCTCCATTGTTGTACCACGTGCCTTTGACAAAGCATGCGTTGTAGAAGGGTTCCGGTGGGGTTTCTGTGAAACAAGAAACATGGCATTGGAACTGGGTTCAAGGACAGAACTATGACTTGTGGTGATAGGCAGATTTCTTCCACTAAAGTGTATGTAACTGAGGGAGAAATGAGGGAAAAAGTGTGGGAGAAGTGTGAGAGAAGTGAGCGTGAAGTGAGGGAGAAGAAGTGAGGGAGAAGTGAGAGAGAAGAAGTGAGGGAGAAAGTGAGCTATAAGAAGTGAACGCGAAGAAGTAAGAAAGGAGAATTGAGGGTGAAGTGAGAGAGAAGAAATGAGGAAGAAGAAGTGAGGGAGAAGAAATGAGGAAGAAGAAGTGAGGGAGAAGTGAGTGAGAGAGAGAGAAAGAGAGAGAGAGAGAGAGAGAGAGAGAGAGAGAGAGAGAGAGAGAGAGAAGAAATAAGAGAGATGTGATGGAAAAGTGATGGCGTAGTGAGATAGTAGTGAGGAAGAAGAACTGAGTGAGAGAGAAGAAGTGAGGGAGAACGTAGAGAGAAGAGAGATAGAAGAGGTGAGGGAGTAATGAGGGAGAAGAAGTGAGAGAGAAGAAGTGAGAGAGATGTGAGGTAAAAGTGATGGAGTTGTTAGATAGTAATGAGGAAGAAGAAGGCAGAGAGAGAGAGAGAGAGAGAGAGAGAGAGAGAGAGAGAGAGAGAGAGAGAGAGAGAAGAAATAAGAGAGATGTGATGGAAAAGTGATGGAGTTGTGAGATAGTAATGAGGAAGAAGAAGGCAGAGAGAGAGAGAGAGAGAGAGAGAGAGAGAGAGAGAGAGAGAGAGAGAGAGAGAGAGAGAGAAGTGAGGTAGTAGAACAGAGGGAAAAGAAGTGAGGAAGAAGAAGTGAGGAAGAAGTTAGGAGAATAAGTGGGGAAGAAGACAAGAGGAGGAGGGAAGGAGAAGAAGTGAGATAAAAACCACGAGAGATAAGTAGTGAGGGAAAACCAGTTAGAGAGGAAAAGTAAGGAGAAGAAGCAAGGGAGAAGTGAGGGAAAAGAAATTAGAGAGAAGAAATTAGGGCGAAGAAGTGATGGAGAAGACGTCAAAGAGAAGATATGATGGATCGTGTGGGCCAACAGAAAGCAACATATCTAGTAGACAGCCAGCGACAACAAGCGGACACTGACAAACAACAGACAAGATCTAGTAGACAGCCAGCGACAACAAGCGGACACTGACAAACAACAGACAAGATCTAGTAGACAGCCAGCGACAACAAGCGGACACTGACAAACAACAGACAAGATCTAGTAGACAGCCAGCGACAACAAGCGGACACTGACAAACAACAGACAAGATCTAGTAGACAGCCAGCGACAACAAGCGGACACTGACAAACAACAGACAAGATCTAGTAGACAGCCAGCGACAACAAGCGGACACTGACAAACAACAGACAAGATCTAGTAGACAGCCAGCGACAACAAGCGGACACTGACAAACAACAGACAAGATCTAGTAGACAGCCAGTGACAACAAGCGGACACTGACAAACAATAGACAAAATCTAGTAGACAGTCAACAACAACAAGCGGACACTGACAAACAACAGACAAGATCTAGTAGACAGCCAGTGACAACAAGCGGACACTGACAAACAACAGACAAGATCTAGTAGACAACCAGAGACAACAAGCGGACACTGACAAACAACAGACAAGATCTAGTAGACAGCCAGCGACAACAAGCAGACACTGACAAACAACAGACAAGATCTAGTAGACAACCAGCGACAACAAGCAGACACTGACAAACAACAGACAAGATCTAGTAGACAGCCAGCGACAACAAGCAGACACTGACAAACAACAGACAAGATCTAGTAGACAGCCAATAACAATAATCGGACACTGACAAACAAACAGACAAACAGTAGGCGTACCTCTAACCACAGCTCCGCTACACACAGCTCCGCTACACACAGCTCCGCTACACACAGCTCCGCTACACACAGCTCCGCTACACCCAGCTCCGCTACACACAGCTCCGCTACACACAGCTCCCAGGAGAGCAAGGAGAACCAGACAAGCGATGGTAGACATGGCGGATGTTGTTCTGTAGACCAGTAACTTACAGAGCTGTTGCAGTTATTCCCCCGCTTCTTACCAATGCAGCGCGACCGTTGTCTTCTGAACACCCCAGACTGTATTTATCCTATCCCCACTGCCGATTATAACTAATCTATACACAGCATTATCATTATTTACCAACAAAGCCAGCAAACATACCCGATAGTTGGTTGCCATTCGAAATGACCATCCGGCGCCAGCTGGGAATCTGTTTTGAAAGACTACCAAACGTTGCCCGTTGAACTTTCTGTGATATCTGTCATTAGTAGTGTAATCATGCAATCATTGACATTAGTAGTGTAATCATGCAATCATTGACATTAGTAGTGTAATCATCATGCTCTTGGTGATAGGTTGCCTATGGACAAGGTGGAGGTGGTGATGCGTTTGGGGAACATGTGGAGAAGACGGGGAACAGATTGAGAACCCGTGTGTGGAAAGAATGAGATTGCGAGGGGATCGGTAGGGGTTCTGGAAGAGTCTCAAAACTGAGAGGGAAGACCAGGAGAACTTTAAATTAGATAGCGATGGGAACAATTTGTAGTATGACTCTTCGCTGGCTGATGAATGGAGGGACGGAGTCCATATGGGAATGTCCTGAGTGCAGTGATGTCAGTTCTTAGCTCAACTCAACTAAACACATCTCGCCATAGCCTTCTGTCTCGTGTACTGCCAATCTTCTTATAATCCATGCCGTGTAGCGTTGATGATCATGTCTCTCTACAACCTTCTGTCTCGAGTACTGCCATTTCGATGGGTATCAAACGAACGAACGAACGAACGAACAAACTTTAGTTTAAAAGGGTAACAAATTGGGTCTTACATTCGGCCCTTTCAATCACTCATCTTTCATTCATCAAATGTGCATGTTACATTGACATAGGGAAAAAAAACATTGTCAAATGGATTTTGTAAGCATAAACAATGCATATTACGCATGATACATTCACATGAGAAAACCAAAAAAATAAACATTATCAAATGAAAGTTGTAAACATAAACAGTGAATATTGCAATGTTGTGAGACACATCCCCCATTCACCCTCATATCCCGCAGCCTCGAACACATCCCCCCCCCCCCCACCACACCTCCCCACTCATCCACACATACCTCCACGCACTCACACAGAACCAGGCAAACATACATGCCGCCACACACCCACTGATCCCCCACCCACACACATTTCCCCACCCACACACACATCCTCACACACCAAGAAGAAGAAGAAGAAGAAGAAGAAGAAGAAGAAGAAGAAGAAGAAGAAGAAGAAGAAACCACACACACATACCCCCCCCCCCCCACCCCCAACCCACACATCCCGCACCTATCCACACACATATCTCGCACTCTCACAATTTTCCCCACCCACCCACACATACTTCAGCCAACCTACACCCACTCACCCACCCAATATTCGCCACCTCTCAACTACACATCCCCACCTATACACACATCCCCACCCATAAACACATCTCCCCACCTGCCCACACATATCCCCCACCCATAACCCAAAAACACCCACCTCCCACCCACACACACCCCGCCACCCATATATACCCCACCCACACACATCCACCGCTCACACACATCATCTCACAACTACACACCTCCCCCACCCATACACTCATCTCTCACACGCATCCACCCACTCACGTACTCATCCATCAACCACTCACACCCACACATCACCCACCCGTCCATCAACACATGCATCTCTCATCTACCCTCCCACCCACACACACCCCAACCACCCAGCCAAACACACAACCTCCATCCTTGCATACATCCTTCAATCACCTGCACATCCCACACCTCCCCCACCTCTCACACATCTCCCCTCCCACACAAAACTCCACCCATAAACACATTCCCCCCACACACACATCCCCCACATGCATTCCCCATACACATCCCCGCCCACACATCTCCCCACCCATTAACACATCCTCCACCTACACACATCCTCACCACCCACACATACATCCTCATCCTCCACCCACTCACATTTACCCCATCCACACTCACACACTCCCACCCACACAGACATATCCCATTCACAGACACCCCCACACTCATCCCCCACACTCATCCCCCACACCCATTACACACCCATCCCCCAACCCACACAATCTCCTACACACCCATTCACCCACCCAAACACAAACTCCCTGCCCACACCCCCTCCCAACCTACCAACACCCACATACTTCTAACTATCCTCTCAAATATCCCCCTCCCACACACACACACACACACACACACACACACACACACACACACACACACACACACACACACACACACACACACACACACACACACACACACATACACACACATATTCCTCACATACATACATTCACCACCGACTACACATCCCTTCACACATCCACACATCACCCATTAACCCATACACATCAAGAAATCAAGATATCAAGAAATATCTAGGGAAGTAATCACGTAAACTGATTAGGGACATTAAACGTATACAGTCAAAATGTTTTGGGCATGTTATGAGAAGAAATGGATTGGAGAACTTGGTGACTACTGGCAAGATCGAAGGGAAGAGACCAAGGGGAAGACCGAGAAGTAAATACCTGGATGGCCTGGTCACGTAGCATGGTCGAGACAGGAACACAGAGCTGATCCACGACTCTGGTGATCGAATAGTATGGCACAACATGACCACCCATGCTTATCGGCGTGTCACATGATGGATGGATGGAATCACGTGATATGATCACGTCACCAACCAAGTGCTGATTGGTCTACACAAATGCATGTCTAGCACCTCATGACCAATGAGGCTTAAGCCATGTAAAAAATTTACATTTTTTGCCCATTTTATGTACGGTTAGATGTCATCCCACAAACAGGTTCTCATTGTGAAGAGCGGAAAGTCTTTTATTTGGAAATGGACCATTTCTCGTGAAATACATGAAGCGTGTCACTCGACCTTGTCAGAAGTATGCGTGTGTGTGTTTATGCCTGTGTTTGTATGTATGTGCAAACATCTTGTTGTCATAGCAGGACCCTCCATCTTTCGCTTGAAATTTATCAATGACCTGCATTGTTGTCTTGTATTACATTTCTGTATGCCTAATATGCAGTCTTTTATATGAAATGTGTCTAAACCTGCAATTTTTGTCTTGTATTAAATTTCTGTATGCCTAATATGCTGTCTTTTATATGAAATTTGTCTAAACCTGCAATGTTGGCTTTTATGTTGAATATGCGATATTAAAAGCTGAACATGGATTGTATGAATATATTATATTAATTGCTGTTCGTGTCATTTAACACTGCCTTAACCTGAAGCATCCCAGGCCTTTCTGATACATTAGTTTTGAAA
Organism: Cepaea hortensis; assembly: GCA_963921405.1. Taxonomy (NCBI): domain Eukaryota; kingdom Metazoa; phylum Mollusca; class Gastropoda; order Stylommatophora; family Helicidae; genus Cepaea; species Cepaea hortensis. The sequence continues at coordinate 408,029 of OY992892.1, forward strand.
GATGGAGGTCACGACACCACACCCAGCAGACGTCAAACATGGCGGAACAGATTTCTGTAGTACAGGTGGCCTCTGAGTCAGCGTGATAATTTAAGGTCTGAAAGTCGTCTTACACAGTTCTAGACAAGATGGCAGAGGAAAATAACAGAAATATAACGACGAAGACCTCAAAAGTATGTTTATTGACACTGATGAATGTAACTGTGGAATTGGTAAATATAACAGCTAAACATATGCTGCAGAACAGGGAAAACCAGTTTGGTCTACACTTGCTTCATTTGAGGACAAATTATGGAAATGGAGTTGTGAGGAGGAGGCGGAGAAGGAAGAATAAGAAGAAAGGTTGCATGATCTCTCTTCTTCTGTATTGATGCGAATGCGGGACAATCAGCAATGAAATGGCGAAAAAGTTCAAGATAGTGGACAAGTGGCTGATCAGCGTGACATGGCTTTGGAGGATACCTGGCTGACGCAATGACCAGAACCCCTTTTGAATAGCTGGTGTATGCTGGGTGTTCTTGTTGGGCGATACCTCTTTTGACTTGCGGTTCTCGCAGTCTGACCATGGTTGTAGATTCACAGTCATCACATGCTTCTCGCAAACGAATTACTTCTCCTAGAACATTCAGTATATGATGCTGGTCTATGGCTCCTCCTCCTCCCCCCTCCAGTAGCCAAACCCGCAAGCATGTCAGCCCGCTCATTTCCTTGTACTCCCGCATGCCCTGGCACGAAGATGAAACTAATCTTTGCCAGCCGTGACCACTCCGAAGACACCAACCACTCTCTTCGGAACCAGCCCTTCTCCATCTTCCTTAGCATACACTAACGGAGCATTCCCGAGTGAAGGTCTGTGTCTCGAGCCATGTTATTGCTTTATTTTCTGCCATGACTTCCATAGACAGACTACTTGTGGTCAAGGAAAAAGCAGGAAGAATCTTCCTTTACAATTCTCCCTCCAGCTTAGTTAGTTAGTTAGATGATAGATCATCCTCATTCCACATCGAACCTTTCAGTCCATAGAGTTGAGCTAAGAGCTGACATCACTGCACTCAGGACATTCCCATATGGGCTCCGTCCCCTCGTTCAAAGCCAGCGAAGAGTCATACTACTAATCATTCCCAGAGCTATCTGATTGAAAGTTCTCCTGGTCTTCCCTCTCAGTTGTTAGATTCTAGCAGAACTCCTGCCAATCCCCTGCAACCTCTTCCTTTCCACATACGGGTTCACAACCGGTTCCTCCACCTCCCCCCCTGCCCCCCCCCCACAGGCGCACGATCACCTCTCCTTGTCTCCAGTCTACCTAAAAGGCAGCAGGTATGTGTCTCTCTGGGTCTAGTCCCTAGTCATTGACTGTCCCCAGTCTATCTACAAGGCAGCAGGTTTGTGTCTCTCTTCGCCTGGTCCCTAACTCTTGACTGTAACCAGTCTACCTACAAGGTAGCAGGTTTTTATCTCTCTTCGTCTGCATCCTATCAGATTTCATGTCGGTTGGACTGGCCAACCCAGCGTTAGATTTCATGTCGGTCGGACTGGCCAACCCAGCGTTAGATTGTATGTCGCTCGGACTGGGCAACCCAGCGTTAGATTTTATGTCATGGGTTGTAACAGCGTTGTATTTTGTCTCCATCTTCAGGTACTCTATCTGGAGCACAAGTTGGCGATAACAACCATCCTCTTGTCTGTGTCATCTGTTTGTTGATCAACTTATATCATTATTTGCTGGTCATCTGTTTAGGAGTTCCATGTACACTTGTTTTCTGTCTTTCTCTGTCTCTCTTGCCCAATGCTTCCCCACACAAGCCTTATGTCTGTATTCCACTTCTTCGGTTGACATGTCCCATAAATGTCATTGGTATGTTTGTGTTGGCTTTCAGGAGTCTTCCAGCAACACTGTCAACTGGCAGTACATTAGTGCGAGTCTTCCAATCAAAATGGCGACCGACATTTGCCTTGTTATGTAATCGCTTCTCTATTTTGTTCACGAAGGAGGAGATGGATACTTTCATCTCTTGCGTGCACATTTTGCGCAAGATGTAAAACACGAGTTTCTGTTTTTGAAGACTGAGCACAACTCACCAATAGCAACGCTGATCGCATTCCGACACGAACCTTGGGCCCCGTCCAAGTCGGATTTGGAACACCAAACTTGAGTTTCGCTCTCATTTGAGCTCGTGAGGAGTGCATATCCCTGACTGGACCCGGGATCGAACTCCGGATCACTGGCGTGTGAGGCGGGTACGTAACCATGTGACCACGGTTCACGCGAGACACGACCAAATTATCATACTAATATATCACGTCACCCATTGTAGGCTATAGCTCAAAGTTTTCCCGATCGCCATGATTGACATCCGCTAATCGATGTGGTCCCGAATGATCAGTTCTTCTCGATGTGGCAAGGTACTTTAGGTGTCTAAGTTCCAGCGAGAAACATTCATATTGATTTATTTGGTTGTTTCAGGATTTGAGGTTTGAAGATCAGCGTTGCCAATGGTGTGTTATGCCCAATCTTTATACCTCAAATCCTGAAACAACCAAATAAATCATTCTTGTTTTCTTAAGATTTTCGTCGGTGCTACTGAGTTCGTGCATCTGAGCGAATCCATCCTTGCGTGTATTTTGCAGCGTGTGGGTTACTGTGTTGTGGTTTGGGTTTCTCATCAGGGCGGAACAGCGTTTGTGCCTCGTACAGAGGGAAAACAAATCTCGAAGTCGACAGGGTCGGCGTAAACGACAAGCCAAACGCGCTGGAGCCAGACAATCCAGGCTCAAATACATCAGCCTGGGCCTCAATAATACTCGTATTCTATATTGGAATTGTGCAAGCTCAAAACAACGAGGCCCCATTCTGGAAAGCCTGACGTACAGGAACGATATTGTAGCGCTTCAAGAGACGATACTGTGTGTTGATTCACTCCATATAGCCAGCTTCAAATGTGTTTACAACAGGCGACACCTGGGAATAACGATTCTTAGTCGAGACAGTAAAGTGGCTTCAAAGGTGGAAATGTCTAGGTGGGACAGCGACAAAATATAAATACAGACTGTCATAGTTCAATCCAGTCAGCCATTCGTGTTAACTAATGTTTATGCCTGCTACGTGAGTGTGGCATCAACAACCAACGCAAGCAAGCTATAATAATCAAGAACACAAGAAAGACCGCAGTGGTCAGTGGCAACAACAGCCCAAGCGGACACGCCAGCAGCGTGACCTTACAATTGATGACAGTGCAACTCATGTTATCATTGGAGACTCCCTGCTGAAGGGAATCTATAGTGATCGCATGTCATCTTCTGACAGCGAGTCAACTTCAATCTTTCCTCTACCAGGCGCTGACATTGATAGGCTTACCGCTACACTGCGAAAATTCCAAGTGAATGAGAGAATTAAAAAAGCGACAGTCCATATTGGTGTCAATGACATAATGGATAATAACATCATAAGCACCTCACAACTATCTACGCTGGAGGTACTGTTACGAAATAAATTTCCTAACTCATCTATGTTCATTTCATCCATCATTCCACCATGTTATGGATTCCAGCGTCGGACTGCCGATGCTGCCAATCTAACTTTGTTTAAATTTTGTAAAGACAATGCCATTAATTTCATTAATAACACCCCGTACTTTACTTCGTCGTCCGGGGCTCCTAAGAAAAAACTATACAGGGATCAAATACATTGTTCCAAGCTAGGAAGTAGTATACTAGCGAAGAACATAAAATATCCCGAACGTGCACAACAACCAGCACCAGTTACAGGAGTAACCCGAACTTCACCCCCGGCGACAGCGACATCTAAGTGTTCAGAAAATGCTCCTTCTCTTCCTGCACCACCATTGCCTATACCCCAGGAATACAATGCCGTGGATAGCAACCCATGCTCCAATCCCAATGTTGCTAACTATGATGGTTTGTTTCCTCCCTTGCCCATAAAGCATCCTCCCCCTATTGTGTCAAAAGGGACACCGTTAAACAATGTTGCTGTGCCCCCGATGTATGCTTCTAATGTAGGCACTTCCAGTAACTCTCACAGCAGTGGTCCCTCGTTGGATGGTAATCTACACTCCTATCAGTGGAACCGCCAACTTCAACAGCTAATGCAATACAATCCTGCAGCCCTGCATCAAGCTTTCACGATGTCACTCCAGCACAGACATTTTCCTACCCCATCTAATAGTCTTAACTACTACTAAATAAAGTTTCAAAAACTCTGAAAATTTCTACCGCAAGCGACATCATCCTTTCATCGTGCAATGTTCGCAAATCACGATCAGTGGCTTCACAAAGATGGCCTAAGTATAGGCCATCTCAACATCTATCATTTGCTCAATAAATTACCTGAGCTTTCGGTAATACTGTGCAAACAATTCCATGTGTTTGGAATCACAGAAAGTCGTCTCAACGACAAAATATCCGACTCTGAAATCACTCTTAAGGGGTTTAAAGTAATTCGAAGAGACGCAAATCAAAAATTAGAGACAGGTATTGCTGTATACATTTCCAATTCTCTCAACTGTTACCGTAGAAGTGATCTCGAGTCAGTAGAGATAGAATGTGTTTGGTTAGAGGTGAAGCCAGCCAGCCAACAGCCGTTTCTCATTGGATACCTATATAGGAATCCGTGTGCTGGGTACAATTGGTATGACTGTTTCACTACAATGATGGATATAGTGTTTACAGAAGGTAGAGAAGTCATGATATTAGGTGACTTTAACATAGATATTCCTAAATCCAACCAGACATGGGATGATATCATTCTTTCTTACAATTTCAAACAACTAATAAACCGTCCCACAAGGGTTACTGACACATCCTCAACTATAATTGATCATATATATGTTACTTGTCCAGATAATATTGTTGAATGTTCTGTTCCTGTTTGTACAGTTAGTGACCACTACCCGGTATGTTGTACATGGTCAAGAATTGGGTTCAAACCTCTTAAACATAAACATGTAAGTATCAAATTTAGGAATTTTAAAGCATTCAACCAAGATTTATTTTTGCAAGACTTAAGAAAAGCAGCCCTTGATCACGTTTACCAACTTCCTGACCCGGACGATGCATTAGCTTTCTGGACGAAGACAGTCTACAATGTGTTCGATAAACACGTGCCAATCAAAGAAGTTCGAGTCAAAAATCAACATAAATCCCCATGGGTCACTAGAGAAGTGCTGGAAATCATGAGAGAGCGAGATACAGCACACAAAAATAAAGACTTCATCAATTACCGCAGACTAAGGAATAAAGTTAAATATGACATTCGTAGGATAAAAAAAGATCATTTTAAAAATTTGATTGTAGATAATTCAAACAGTACAAATATATGGAAGGCTATTAACTTGCTAACCAATAAGAAACGCCCTACAGAATCAGCAATACCAAATTCTATAACATGCGATGAATTCAGTTGGTTCTTTCAATCAGAAATAGAGAATCTAAAGTCTTCAATACCAGACTCATCGTGTAATTTAAGTTCACTGGCATCATTCTGTGAGGAGAAGTGCACCAGAAATATTCCCGATGAGATTCCTTTAATGTCTGTTGCAGACGTTTATAAATATCTCTTGAACCTCAAATCAACAAACTCACACGGCCTAGATGGTATCAGTAATAGAATTCTTCGCTGTGCTGCACCAGTCATTAGTGAGTCCTTAACGTTCATATATAACCAGTGCCTGGCCAAAAACTACTTTCCATCTGCTTTTAAAATTGCTAAAGTGTTTCCGCTAATTAAAAATGGCTCAATCGATAATAGCGTTTTGGGTAATTATAGACCTATTTCCTTATTATCGTCGCTATCAAAACCACTAGAAAAACACATTCATAAAATAACGTTACACCATTTAATTAACAACGATCTAATAATTAACAGTCAATCTGGGTTTCGACCTAAATATTCTTGCCATAGTGCTCTAACAAAAATGACCGATAACTGGCACTTAAACATCAACGACGGTAGAATTTGTGGAGCGGTGTTTGTAGACTTTAAAAAAGCTTTTGATATGGTAGATCACGATATTTTAATTAGAAAACTAAAGCAAATGAAGACAAGCACCAACATGGTGAACATAATTACGTCATTTCTATCCGACAGGCAACAAGTCGTGTCCTTCAACAACTGTCTATCAAGACCCACACAGCTTAATATTGGTGTGCCTCAGGGCTCAATACTAGGTCCGCTGCTTTTTTCAGTTTATATTAATGATCTTCCTTTATATATCAATACAACTTGTGATCTATTTGCTGACGACTGTACTATATATACTAGTCAAGAAAACCGTAGTGAATTAGAGAATTCTTTACAAAAGGAACTTGATAATCTTACTAGATGGAGCAATGAAAACCGCATGCAAATTAACATCGGCAAAACCAAATCCATGCTAATAACGACCAGACAAAAACTACAGACACTAGCCATAACTGGATCACCGCTCGAACTCCGCATGGGCACGTTACCTATAGTTAATGTGACTGAACATAAAACACTAGGGCTTTTAATAGACAGCCATTTGAACTGGAGCTCTCATGTTCACGCTCTTACCAAGAAAATAGCACAAAAAGTTTACCAACTTGCTAAAATTCAGCACTTCCTGGACGAAAGCACACGAAAAATATTCTATACATGCTATATCCAATCACATCTCGATTACTGTTCCACAGTTTGGGATGGTTGCCCTAAATCTAATTTAAAACGACTATGTTCTCTACAAAACCGCGCTATTCGTCTGGTTTCTGGCATAAAGCACGTTGAAAGTAATAATTTGTACAGTCATCTAAGACTTCTACCACTACAAAAGCGCTTCCTTTTCAACAAAGCCAAATTAGTGAATAAAATTATATCTCAAAATACCCCAGAGTATCTTCTGCCGCTGATTCAATCTAATGCAATGAACAGCAAGCGCCTAAATTTGTTACATGTCTCAAAGCCTAGATTGGACCTATACAAAACATGTTTTGCCTATTCTGGTGCTCACTTATGGAATCATCTGCCTCCAGATCTGAAAACTCCAATGAGTCCCTACACATTTAACCAGAAACTCTTTCAATACTTAATCCATACCGACTATATGCCACCATAATTCATTTACTGGTATAATTGTTCATTATAATTGTTCACTATATATGTGTGTGCGTGTGGGAGCGAGAGAGAGAGAGTGGGTGTCAGAGAGAGGGAGAGAGTGAATGCGCGTGTGCATGCGTGTGTGTGGAGAGAGTGATTGAGCGAGAAATGGTGGGGGAATGTGTCAGTGCATGCATTCGTACGTGTATGTGTGAGAGTGAGTGAGGGAGTGTGTGCGTGCGTGCATGCGTTCATGTGTACGTGTATGTGTGAGAGAGTGCGATTGATAGAGTGAGTGTGTGTGTGTAGGATTGTGTGTTAGAGAGTGAGACAGTGGGAGAGTTGATGTGTTAGTGTGTGTGTGTGTGTGTGAATGAGTGAACGTGAGAGTGAATGAGTGAGCGTGAGAGTGAATGAGTGAGCGTGAGAGTAAATGAGTGAGCGTGAGAGTGAATGAGTGAGCGGGAGAGTGAATGATTGAGCGTGAGAGTGAATGAGTGAGCGGGAGAGTGAATGAGTGAGAGTGAATGAGTGAGCGGGGGAGTGAATGAGTGAGAGTGAACGAGTGAGCGTGAGGGTGAATGAGTGAGCGGGAGAGTGAATGAGTGAGCGTGAGAGCGAATGAGTGAGCGGGAGAGTGAATGAGTGAGAGTGTCTGTGTGTGTGAGTGAATGAGTGAGCGTGAGAGTGAATGAGTGAGCGTGAGAGTGAATGAGTGAGCGTGAGAGTGAATGAGTGAGCAGGAGAGTGAATGAGTGAGCGGGAGAGTGAATGAGTGAGCGGGAGAGTGAATGAGTGAGCGGGAGAGTGAATGAGTGAGCGGGAGAGTGAATGAGTGAGCGTGAGAGTGAGCGGGAGAGTGAATGAGTGAGCGTGAGAGTGAATGAGTGAGCGTGAGAGTGAATGAGTGAGCGTGAGAGTGAATGAGTGAGCGTGAGAGTGAATGAGTGAGTGTGAGAGTGAATGAGTGAGAGTGAATGAGTGAGAGTGAATGAGTGAGCGTGAGAAGGAATGAGTGAGCGTGAGAGTGAATGAGTGAGCGTGAGAGTGAATGAGTGAGCGTGAGAGTGAATCAGTGAGCGGGAGAGTGAATGAGTGAGCGTGAGAGTGAATGAGTGAGCGTGAGAGTAAATGTGTGAGAGTGAATGAGTGAGCGGCAGAGTGAATGATTGAACGGGACAGTGAATGAGTTAGCGTGAGAGTGAATGAGTGAGCGTGAGAGTGAATGAGTGAGAGTGAATGATTGAACGGGAGAGTGAATGAGTGAGCGGGAGAGTGAATGAGTGAGCGGGAGAGTGAATGAGTGAGCGGGAGAGACAGAATGAGTGAGCGTGAGAGTGAATGAGTGAGCGGGAGAGTGAATGAGTGAGCGGGAGAGTAAATGAGTGAGCGGGAGAATGAAAGAGTGAGCGGGAGAGTGAATGAGTGAGCGTGAGAGTGAATGAGTGAGCGTGAGAGTGAATGAGTGAGCGTGAGAGTGAATGAGTGAGCGGGAGAGTGAATGAGTGAGCGGGAGAGTGAATGAGTGAGCGTGAGAGCGAATGAGTGAGCGTGAGAGTGAATGAGTGAGCGGGAGAGTGAATTAGTGAGAGTGAGAGTGAATGAGAGAGAAAGAGAGAGAGTGTGTGTGTGTGTGTGAGCGTACGCATGCGTGTGAGTGTGTGTATATGAAAGAATACAGAGAGAGTGAGAGAGAGAGAGAGAGAGAGAGAGAGAGAGAGAGCTCAGCAGATGCATGTCATGTAACACGCATGTTATGTAACACGCGAATCCATATGTTTGTGTATTCTCATCTGTCATATTATCAGTTAAATACCATTTTATTTTATCATGTATAATCTAAACTTATGTTCATTACTGTAGTTTGAGTGAGAGAGTGAGTGGGTGTAAATGAGAGACAGAATGAGTGAGCGTGAGAGTGAATGAGTGAGCGTGAAAGTGAATGAGTGAGCGTGAAAGTGAATGAGTGAGCGTGAGAGTGAATGAGTGAGCGGGAGAGTGAATGATTGAGCGTGGGAGTGAATGAGTGAGCGGGAGAGTGAATGAGTGAGAGTGAATGAGTGAGCGGGAGAGTGAATGAGTGAGCGTGAGGGTGAATGAGTGAGCGGGAGAGTGAATGAGTGAGCGTGAGAGCGAATGAGTGAGAGTGTCTGTGTGTGGGAGTGAATGAGTGTGAGTGAATGAGGGAGAGTGAATCAGTGAGCGGGAGAGTGAATGAGTGAGCGTGAGAGTGAATTAGTGAGCGTGAGAGTGAATGAGTGAGCGGGAGAGTGAATGAGTGAGCGGAAGAGTGAATGAGTGAGCGGGAGAGTGAATTAGTGAGAGTGAATGAGTGAGCAGGAGAGTGAATGATTGAGCGGGAGAGTGAATGAGTGAGCGTGAGAGTGAATGAGTGAGCGTGAGAGTGAATGAGTGAGCGTGAGAGTGATTGAGTGAGCGTGAGAGTGAATGAGTGAGAGTGAATGAGTGAGCGTGAGAAGGAATGAGTGAGCGTGAGAGTGAATGAGTGAGCGTGAGAGTGAATCAGTGAGCGGGGGAGTGAATGATTGAGCGTGGGAGTGAATGAGTGAGCGTGAGAGTGAATGAGTGAGCGGCCGAGTGAATGAGTGAGCGGGACAGTGAATGAGTGAGTGTGAGAGTGAATGAGTGAGAGTGAATGAGTGAGCGGGAGCGTGAATGATTGAACGGGAGAGTGAATGAGTGAGCGGGAGAGTGAATGAGTGAGCGGGAGAGTGAATGAGTGAGCGGGAGAGACAGAATGAGTGAGCGTGAGAGTGAATGAGTGAGCGGGAGAGTGAATGAGTGAGCGGGAGAGTGAATGAGTGAGCGGGAGAGTGAATGAGTGAGCGGGAGAGTGTATGAGTGAACGGGAGAGTGAATGAGTGAGCGGGAGAGTGAATGAGTGAGAGTGTGTGTGTGTCAGTGAATGAGTGAGAGTGAGAGTGAATGAGAGAGAGAGAGAGAGTGTGTGTGTGGTGTGTGGTGTGTGTGTGTGAGTGAATGAGTGAGAGTGAGAGAGAGAGTGTGTGTGGTGTGTGTGTGTGTGTGTGGGACGCGCTGGCATCACTACTTTTACGTCACATACTTTTTATGTACACATTTTTCTCCATGTTTAGCCTTGTTTATGTTTACAACATTCATTTCACAATGTTTATTTTTCTTCCTATGTAAATGTATAATGCTCTTGATGAACGAAAGACGAGTGATTGGAAGGGCCGAATGTAAGACGGGCCTGCGCGCCCAATTTGTGACCCTAATAAAGTTGATTTGATTTGATTTGGATTCTTAGAGGTTGCAGTGCTTGAGTGACACATTATGTCACGAGAGGAATGTCATTTTCTGTGGCGATTTCAACACTAAGGGCAGATCATGCGAAACATTTCTTCCAACAAACAGTGGGAGGAGCTCGAAGCTGCACTTGAAACCATCGACCTGGTTTGTATCAACAGTGGCTGAGTCACCAGGACAGCAAGTCGGCCAGGTGATGAAGACAGTGTTATTGACATGGCGCTGGTTTCTCCTTCTCTCACTACAGTGTGTAGATGGAGTGGGCGAGAGTCGTAAATGCCTATAAACTTCTCTCGCGTCGAACAACCAACCCATCTGTGTAAATGACACCATCACCATCTAAAGATTTCTCGAAGATCAAAGCTTGTACTTCCGCTTCCACAGTAGCCGGATTTTCTTGTCTGCATTATCTGTCTAGTTGGATGCAAACTAAAAAGGACGTTCAGAAATCTGTTGATGGTCTCCCTAACAATTACAGACCCATTTCCTTACTATCATCACTATCTAAGCCACTAGAAAAACACACCCATAAAGTAACATTACAGTATCTAGTTCGCAACAAGCTTATTGTTGACAGCCAATCAGGATTTCGACCAAAATATTCCTGCCATACGGCCCTAACAAACATGATAGAAAATTGGCACCAGAATATAAACAACAACAGTCTATGTGGAACTGTGTTTATTGATTTCAAGAAAGCATTTGATATGATAGACCATGTTATTTTAATTAAAAAACTCGAGACAATGAAAATTGGCCTTAATGTAGTCACTCTAATATCATCTTTTCTATCAAACAGAAAGCAAGTAGTATCACACAATAAATCTCTGTCTCAAACCACTACCTTCAATATTGGAGTACCGCAAGGCTCTTTTCTTGGCCCTCTATTATTTGCCATATATATTAACGATCTACCTTTGCATCTTTCGTCGTCCTGCGATATATTTGCAGATGACTGTACGGTGTACACAAACGCTGAAAACTATTTTACTGGAGTCGTCTTTACAACAAGAATTAAATAATGTAGTTAAGTGGAGCTATTCAAACCGTATGCAAATTAACATCACTAAAACAAAAGCAATGTTATTAACAACCAGACAAAGACTTCAAACTCTAAGCCCACACACATCACTTCAACTTCACATCGATAACATGCCAGTAGAAAGTGTAATTGAGCACAAAACATTAGGCCTAATCATTGATAGAAACCTAACCTTTAATTCCCATGTTCAAGCGCTCATTAAACAAACAGCGAAAAAAGTCTATCAACTCGCCAAGATTAAAAACTTCCTTGATGAGGACACAAGGAAACTATTCTATACTTCTCATATACAGACACACTTTGACTACTGCTCTACAATCTGGGACGGTTGTTCTAATTCAAACACCAAGCGACTTTACTCACTCCAGAAACGGGCCATGAGTCTAATTTATAGCAAACATTTATCTGACAATCCTAGCCTGTATAAACGCCTTCAATTACTACCATTCCGCAAACGCCTGCTTTTCAATAAAGCTAAACTAATTCACAAAATCCTGCATCGGAATGCCCCAAATTACCTTTGGCCTTTGTTTAAATATAATGCTAGACACAGTAAACGTTTAAATATACTACACATTCCGAAGCCTAGGATTGACTTATACAAAACAAGCTTAACGTACTCTGCAGCTCAGCTGTGGAACAATCTTCCACAAGAAATCAAAGACATCACCAATCCCTATCCATATAATCGCAAATTATTCGAACACTATCTCAATACGGATTACCTTCCCCCTTAATAATTGAGATAATAATAATAATAATAACAAAACCCTAGTATAACAGCCAATCACCTTTTTGTAGGCCAGTATATTCCACATGGCTAATAACAAGTGTCAGACCATTATCTAATATTACTGTGTCGTGTACTTTTGATGTTTGCATTTTGCCCATGCCTTTATAATGCATATCTTTTATATTGTTACTGTTCTTTGTTAGCCTTGAATGATGTGTGAATGAAATAATGTATGAAAGAGAGTGATAGAAGGGCAGAATGTTAGACGGCCTGCGTGCCCAATTCTTAACCCTTTGAAAATAAAGTTTGTTCGTTCGTTCGTTCGTTCGTTCCTCGCCAGGTTCTAAGGCCTCAAGTGAGCACACCTGTTGAAGAATGTCTTCGGATTGACCCATCCACGAGCTTCCTCTTTTTAACCTGCTGCCCTTTATCTTCTTAATTTCACTGTGCAGTGGATGTTGTGTGTTTGGGTTGACTCTGTGGTAGGCACGTGCTCTGAAAATTTATATTATGTCCCACATTGTTGGAAAATTGAGAAGGCAGCGCATCGCCCTGCAAGCTGTATCTCTAGTAAATCCAAGTATAATACGCACATCTTCGTTTTGTATCCTGTCCATACTTTCCATCTGCTTATGGCTAAGAGTCAGGATCGCCATCGCATACTCAAAAACAGAAAAGACCAGACCCTCTTATGTATAGACGACATAGATATTGCTGCTTACAGTTTGCCGCCGCCACACCCGCATCGCAGCCAAACCCCGCTTGGCCTTTGTTATCACCTGGTCTACGTGCTAAATATAAGACAGGCTTCCATCAAATCGTATCCCCAGACATTTCATTGCCTGCGTTCTTTCCACCGCCTCTGAGCACAGATTGACAGTTGGTGTTGGAGTGTTGACAATATGGTTATTCATAGAAAACCATGTCACTGCTGCCTTCTTTGGGTTGACCATTGCACCCGCTTCACCACATCAAGTGATTATGCGACTGAGTTCTGTTTGTAATTCCACAGCAACCTCCTCTCTATCCTTACCCTGACGATACACTAAAACATCGTCGGCATATGACAATGTCCTGCCAGGTCCAGTGATCTGCTCACTGGTGATTCTCACTGTGTAGGCGTTGAACAGTACCGGAGATAATGGTGATCCCTGTGGTTGGCCAGGATATATTGTTGCTGGTTCCGAAGTCCAACTGCCACATCTAAAAACTACTTTCCTTTGGAAGAGGGTTGCAGCGATTCAATTAAGGAGGAATGGACTTATCTTGAGTTTAAGAAGCTCAACCATTTAGACATCCAACGGTACTCCGTTGTACGCATCCTCGAGATCAGTTGCTGTAGTATATGCTTCAATGGCTGAATGGAAACCTTCATGCACATCATTGGCAAAATCTGCTGCGTTGGTCCAGGTTTCTCTGTTTTGACGTGCCCTCCAAGTGTAGGTGGGAAACAACCTTGCCTCTCTAGCTGGCTTGATATTTTTCTGGCAATTAACTTCTCCAGCAGCTTGCCTATTGTATTTTGCGTGGTGATTAAACGATATCCATGCATATTTGTGTGGTCTTTGCCAGGCTTAAGCAATGGCATCAGATAGCCTGGTAACCACTCATCCTTGATGCTAGCACACCCTATACTGTTGTCATACATATCTGCTAGTTCCTCTAACTCGGTGTCGGTCCACATACTTATGCAATCATACCTTATACTCTCTCCCGTGTGTTGCCGGGGCCCATAAGGGAAGCAAAGAATAGCAACACTGTAGCCTACCATGCATGTCGTAAGAGGCGACTAAGGAGGCTTGATGGTTCCGTCGCCCTGTTACTGAGTGAGTGCGTGGCGCGACACTGTGAGCTGTGAGTTTCGTGTGAAATGCTTTTGAATCTGCCCGAGGTATTTTGAAACGTGACTGCATGTTCGGAGCAATGGCAGCTGGTTATGTCCCAGAGTTAACGGGTTTTTGCCTTATGCAGAAATGCGTGGTTGCTGGGCTTCTGGTTGACTGCCACTGCCATCGACGATGAACTGTATTTTCGTGGACTGTGTGGGTGAACATCTAGGAAACATCCAGATAGGAAAATGACTGCTGATTCTATCAGAGATAAACTCGATGTTTCGTGGGGACTAGTGTGTCTGGCGGCGGCATTATGCACAGTGTATCTGTGCGGGCTGTTGTTTGTCGAGACTCCTGTCTTTTCCACTTTTCACATTGGGCAGTAGGGAGCACTTTGTGTGATATTCACTGGCACAGGAACAGAGCATAATGGGGACGACCCATTGCTGTGAAGTTGGAACCGCAACTAACTAACTAACTAACTAACTAACTAACTAACTATACTGTTGTTATACATATCTGCTAGTTCCTCTAACTCGTTGTCGGTCCACATACTTATGTAATCATACCGTATACCATCTGGTCTTGGTGCACTGTTTGTTTGTTTGTTTGTCGTAGCACAGCCTTATCTCTTTTACTGTCACTGTGTCTTCTTCTGAAATTTTCTGGGACTTACACCTAACTAAAGGTAACCGTCTTTGCAAACCTCCGCCCTCTCATGTCTGTCTGGTTGCTCTGCTCTAGATAGTTTTCTAAAAGGGCCCACCAGTTATTACTATTACTGAGTCGTGTGGTATTGATTTTTCATTTTCCACATGCCTTTATAATGCAGGCATCGTGCGCCTGATTTGATCTTTCGACTGCTATCCTCAGTCTACCCGCAGAGCAGCAGATTGTGTCTTTCTTGGTCTGGTCCCTAACCAAAGGCTTGTCCGACATGTAGTTGTGCTTCCGTCGACAATGGGGGTCACTAGGACACGTAAGCCCCCCCCCCCCCACCCCCACCACGACAAGGTGGAGACACATCGGTGTGGGGGGGGGGGCGGTGGTGTTTACAGTTATACTATCCATATCACAGACTGGAATATAACAATTAATAATCTGAACCCAAAAGAATAACGAAAATCACAACTTATATCTTAACATAGCAAAAACAAAGATATTGCATACAGATGAAACTATTATTGAGAAAGAAATATATGTTAATGAGGAAAAATTAGAGGTGCTGGAAAATTTCGAATATCTTGGGTCATTAATTACCAACAGTGGTGATAGAATGACAGAAATTAAAAGACGAATATTGTCGTACCAACCGCGGGGTGAGCGGAATTGTTACTACACTATCTGACGTGGGGTGTGTTTTGGGTGTGGGTATAGGTGCTTTCAGTCTACTAACCACTCCGGTCTCCGGACCTTGCTTTCTTTCAACCTCTCACAAAAGTCGCTTAAAAGTCGACAGGGTCGACTTCATTGCACCGGGTTTTATCCCATATGGCTCGGTCTCTTTCCGTAGCACGGAAAGCGTCGCACAAAGCACGAACTCCGTAGCTTTTAGCGACGACCCACAGGAGTCTCCGAAACATTTAACTCGTAAACCGAAGGGCGCGGCCCGGAATCGAATCAACAACCTTCGGAACACGAGTCAAACGGCTTGACCACTTGGCCACAGAGACTCTCTCAACCTGGGACACTAACCACTAGTGCTCAGTCCAGATGACAGGACTCAATTCTGGTTTTGTCCATAAAACTGAAGCATACTTTATTATGTACAAGTGCATCAAAGAAGATATATATAGGTGGAGTCTCCTCGCCCAGCTTGGACAGATCCTTCATCGAAGTGATCCAACTGGAGTGACCGTTACCCTGGGTAGTCTCCCTCGGGAACCTTGTCAAGTTCGGATAACACGCCTCGTGGACTGGTTGTGGATGTAAGCTGCGGTGACTGAAGACATCCTAACTACATCTAACACAAAGTTCAGGATGTCTAATTTATCCCAATACATGTTGGAAAGTCTATCTTGTTTAGAAGGCATCGTGTGGATACACAGACCAGTCGTGGATGACTGTCGTAAACAGTTCGTGTTCAGCCCGCCGATGTCGGACTCACAATACTAACGGTGGAGCTCTGCGACTCTGGTACCCACTAGTGTCTGGTGGACAATAATCTCTAGTGAATACTCTTCTCTGGTATACAAGTACCTGGTGTACAATAGTCTATGGTATACGATAGTCTCTGGTGGACAATAATCTCTGGTGAATACTCTTCTCTGGTATACAAGTACCTGGGACGCAGAGGTGTTTCTAAGGCACCAGGGCCGGGTTATATACTGGCCAAGACCTATTGACGCGTCCTCGGCAACAGGTCCCTTTGGGGTCCTGGCTAAAGTCAATAGGATCGCCGATTCCTCCGAAGTCGGAGAGTGTCTGCCTGTACGGCGAGGAACCACCAGTCTGCACACCAATAAGCCAGCCATGGGACAACGGATACTCACGCAAACCTCAGGTCCTGTATGACATCACACTGATGTTGGACAACAGGATGCCTTCATCCGACATACAGGACTTCGCGTTGGAGCTCAAGCCAACGAACACAAGCAAGCAAGCAAGCATACAAGTACCTGGTGTACAATAGTCTATGGTATACGATAGTCTCTGGTGGACAATAATCTCTAGTGAATACTCTTCTCTGGTATACAAGTATCTGGTGTACAATAGTCTATGGTATACGATAGTCTCTGGTGGACAATAATCTCTAGTGAATACTCTTCTCTGGTATACAAGTATCTGGTGTACAATAGTCTATGGTACACGATAGTCTCTGGTGGACAATAATCTCTAGTGAATACTCTTCTCTGGTATACAAGTATCTGGTATACAATAATCTATGGTATACGATAATCTCTGGTGAACAATAATCTCTAGTGAATACTCTTCTCTGGTATAGAAGTATCTGGTGTGCAATATGCTATGGTATACGATAGTCTCTGGTGAACAATAATCTCTAGTGAATACTCTTCTCTGGTATACAAGTACCTGGTGTACAATAGTCTATGGTATACGATAGTCTCTGGTGGACAATAATCTCTAGTGAATACTCTTCTCTGGTATAAAAGTATCTGGTGTACAATAGTCTATGGTACACGATAGTCTCTGGTGGACAATAATCTCTAGTGAATACTCTTCTCTGGTATATAAGTATCTGGTATACAATAATCTATGGTATACGATAATCTCTGGTGAACAATAATCTCTAGTGAATACTCTTCTCTGGTATAGAAGTATCTGGTGTGCAATATGCTATGGTATACGATAGTCTCTGGTGAACAATAATCTCTAGTGAATACTCTTCTCTGGTATACAAGTACCTGGTGTACAATAGTCTATGGTACACGATAGTCTCTGGTGGACAATAATCTCTAGTGAATACTCTTCTCTGGTATACAAGTATCTGGTGTACAATAGTCTATGGTATACGATAGTCTCTGGTGGACAATAATCTCTAGTGAATACTCTTCTCTGGTATACAAGTATCTGGTATACAATAATCTATGGTATACGATAATCTCTGGTGAACAATAATCTCTAGTGAATACTCTTCTCTGGTATAGAAGTATCTGGTGTACAATAGTCTATGGTACACGATAGTCTCTGGTGGATAATAATCTCTAGTAAATACTCTTCTCTTGTATACAAGTATCTGGTGTACAATAGTCTATGGTACACGATAGTCTCTGGTGGACAATAATCTCTAGTGAATACTATTCTCTGGTATACAAGTATCTGGTGTACAATAGTCTATGGTACACGATAGTCTCTGGTGGATAATAATCTCTAGTGAATACTCTTCTCTGGTATACAAGTATCTGGTGTACAATAGTCTATGGTACACGATAGTCTCTGGTGGATAATAATCTCTAGTGAATACTCTTCTCTGGTATACAAGTATCTGGTGTACAATAGTCTATGGTATACGATAGTCTCTGGTGGACAATAATCTCTAGTGAATACTCTTCTCTGGTATACAAGTATCTGGTGTACAATAGTCTATGGTACACGATAGTCTCTGGTGGACAATAATCTCTAGTGAATACTCTTCTCTGGTATACATGTATTTGGTTACAATAGTCTATGGTACAGGATAGTCTTTGGGTCTCACTGGACATATACAAGTATCTAACCAATGTTACCTTCATAATGTGTGTGTGTGTGTGCGTGTGTGTGCGTGTATGTGTGTGCTCGTGTGTGTGTGTGGTGGATGCTGATGGCCTTATGTGACGGGTACTGGATGAATGGGCTGGTGGGCGATGACTTTGAAGGGCGGGAACGACTCACGAGACACACCACGACGATGCCTCAATTCCAGAGAATTCGGGTCTCTGATTATCTGGAGTGCACCATATTCCTCCCTATCTTGCCTGGCTTAAGCTCCCGCCTCCAGCTCACTCGAATGTAGGCTCTCCATCTTTATAGCAATCTTTTAACTGCTGTAGAGACTGTAAGGCATCTTTGACTGCCATTCATACATCTCTGTCAGCTAAGACCATCGACGTCCTGAGAATACAGCGACCACACAACAAGCTGCGACTGTAGCCAGGCGACCTTGGTTTACTAGCACTGCGGCAGAGTTCGCTTACCCCTGTAGCGCAATTCCTCGTGCACCGCGTGCCGTATTTACTTGCTGCGCAATTGCATGCAGCGAAACCGAATTTCGAGAAGATTCCAGAAGCGGGAGGTTCACCTACGGGAATCCCTCGGATAGAAATAGCTCGGTGGCCTCCCTTGCCACACAACTGCGAGGCGAAACTCCGGCCAGTCTTGCGACAAATATCTATTGCTTTTCAAAAATTAAAACAACAGAATAAATTGTGGAGGGCGACAGACATAGCTACAAACATTAGATGTGTTGGAGCATGCATCTTTCCCATTGCAACATACGCCTGCGAGACCTGGACACTTACTAAACAAGCTGAAAAGCACATAAATGCTTTTGAATATAAATGTCATAGATGAGTTCTAAGAATATCTTGGATAAGAAAAGAAAAAAATGAAGCCATACGGCAAGATCTGAATGTTGATGTAATTTGGCTACTAAAGACGATAACACAAAGAAAATGAAAATATATTGGTCACTTGAAACGTCATGAAATTCCAAGATAAGACTTGGATATGCACCTCTGTTTCTCTTGGCGTTTTGCCAATTTTTTTTTAAGCACTACAACGCTAATCCATTCAGGTCTTCTCCACCTGAAAATTCCACCAAGGGGGTTGCTCTCATTTTTTTATGCAATGATGATGTCTAAACTTGTCGCGCCTTATTTTACCCACCACATCTTGCCATGTACTGTCATACTTGAAAGTCTTGACATTTGACTAGTGCTGCCTGGTTCCTCTTTTCTCCATCAATATGCTGCAAGAGTGGTTGTAGCTGCCATTGTACCCTAGGCCACCCCATCTACACACTGTAGTGAGAGAAGGAGAAACCAGCGCCATGTTAATAACACTGTCCTCATCACCTGGTCGACTTGCTGTCCTGGTGACACAGCCACTGTTAATACAAACCAGGTCGATGGTTTCGAGTGCAGCTTCGAGCCCCTCCCACTGTGTGTTGGAAGAAATGTTCCCCCATGATCTGCCTTTAGTGTTGAAATCACCGCAGAAATTGACATTCCTCTCGTGACATAATGTGTCACTCAAGCACTGCAACCTTTGAGAATCCACACTAGTGTAGCAGGCATAAACATTAGCCAACACCAATGGCTGACTGAATTGAACTCTGACAGCCTGTATTTATATTTTGTCGCTGTCCCACCTAGACATTTCCACCTCTGAAGCCACTATACTGTCTCGAATAAGAATCGCCATTCCCAGGTGTCGCCTGTTGTAAACACATTTGAAGCTAGCTATATGGAGTGAATCAACACACTCTCGTCTCCTGAAGCGCTACAATATCGTTCCTGTACGCCAGGCTTTCCAGAATGGGGCCTCGTTGTTTCGTGCTTGCACAATTCCAATATAGAATACGAGTATTATTGAGGCCCAGGCTGATGTATTTGAACCTGGATTGTCTGGCTCCAGCGCGTTAGCCTTGTCATTTACGCCGACCCTGTCGACTTCGAGATTTGTTTTCCTTCTGTACGAGGCACACACGCTGTTCCGCCCTGATGAAAAATCCAAACCACAACACAGTAACCCACACGCTGCAAAATACACTCAAGGGTGGATTCGCTCAGATGCACGAACTTAGTAGCACCGACGAAAATCTTAAGAAAACAAGAATGATTTATTTGGTTGTTTCAGGAATTGAGGTATAAAGATTGGGCATAACACACCATTGGCAACGCTGATCTTCAAACCTCAAATCCTGAAACAACCAAATAAATCAATATGACCATTTCTCGCTGGAATTTAGACTCATGGAGTACCTTGCCAAATCGAGAAGAACTGATCATTCGGGACCACATCGATTAGTGGATGTCAATCGTGGCGATCGGGAAAACTTTGAGCTATAGCCTACAATGGGTGACGTTGTGATATATTAGTATGATAATTTGGTCGTGTCTCGCGTGAACCGTGGTCAAATGGTTACGTACCCCCCTCACACGCCAGTAATCCGGAGTTCGATCCCGGTCCAGTCAGGGACATGCACGCCTCATGAGCTCAAATGAGAGCGAAACTCAAGTCTAGTGTTCCCAATCCGACTTGGACGGGGCGCAAGGTTCGTGCCGGACTGCAATCAGTGTTGCTATTGGTGGATTGTGCTCAATCTTCAAAAACAGAAATTCCTGGTTCACATCATTGCGCAAAATTTTCACGCAAGAGATAAAAGTATCCATCTCCTCCTTCGTGAACAAAAAAGAGAAGCGGTTACATAACAAGGCAAATGTCGGTCGCCATTTTGATTGGAAGACTCGCACTAATGTACTGCCAGTTGACAGTGTTGCTGGAAGACTCCTGAAAGCCAACACAAACATACCAGTGACATTTATGGGACATGTCAACCGAAGAGGTGGAATACAGACATAAGGCTTGTGTGGGGAAGCATTGGGCGAGAGAGACAGAGAAAGACAGAAAACAAGTGTACATGGAACTCATAAACAGATGACCAGCAAATAATGATATAAGTTGATCAACAAACAGATGACACAGATAAGAGGATGGTCGTTATCGCCAACTTGTGCTCCAGATAGAGTACCTGAAGATGGAGACAAAATACTACGCTGTTACAACCCATGACATGAAATCTAACGCTGGGTTGCCCAGTCGGACAGACATGACATCTAACGCTGGGTTGCTCAGTCCAACAGACATGAAATGTGACGCTGGGTTGCCCAGTCCAACAGACATGAAATCTAACGCTGGGTTGGCGAATCCGACAGACATGAAATCTAACGCTGGGTTGCCCAGTCCGATCGACATGAAATCTGACGCTGGGTTGCCCAGTCCGATCGACATGAAATCTGACGCTGGGTTGCCCAGTCCGATCGACATGAAGTCAATAATGCAAAAGTCAGCACTTCCTGTGGTGACACGACAGACAGATGTTAGTAAATAAACTGCCAGATATTGATGGGCACTCGCGGATACGGATTGAAGTGCGTGCTTGAGGACACAACAGACAACAGGAGAAAACTTTGGCACAACAGGATTGCTGACACCATTTATTTAAAACCGTCATCTAGGCTTGCTATAAATATTAATTGACCTAGTTACCTCTGAAGTCGGAGTTGGTTTGCGTGATGACGAGGGACACTGGTAATAGGGAAAGCTAATCCACACGCAAAAGTCAGCCCACTGCATTAGAAGTAGTCCGTGGTATGGACTACGCTTGACTTTTAATATAGCGAACAAAGATTAAAAAATAACAAACAAACAAACAAACAGTTGACCTAGTTAGTTCGTCAACAGATCATGATCACTGAACATACATAAGTGTTCAGATCCTCTCCTCAGTATCTCCCTCAGTATGTAGCGACTGACGACTCCAGTTCTGTGTGGGTTGACTGTTCTTCGGTTTCCTCTCCTCAATATCTCCCTCAGCATGTAGCGACTGGCGACTCCAGTTCTGTGTGGGTTGACTGTTCTTCGGTTTCCTCTCCTCAATATCTCCCTCAGCATGTAGCGACTGGCGACTCCAGTTCTGTGTGGGTTGACTGTTCTTCGGTTTCCTCTCCTCAATATCTCCCTCAGCATGTAGCGACTGGCGACTCCAGTTCTGTGTGGGATGACTGTTCTTCGGTTTCCTCTCCTCAATATCTCCCTCAGCATGTAGCGACTGGCGACTCCAGTTCTGTGTGGGATGACTGTTCTTCGGTTTCCTCTCCTCAATATCTCCCTCAGCATGTAGCGACTGGCGACTCCAGTTCTGTGTGGGATGACTGTTCTTCGGTTTCCTCTCCTCAATATCTCCCTCAGCATGTAGCGACTGGCGACTCCAGTTCTGTGTGGGTTGACTGTTCTTCGGTTTCCTCTCCTCAATATCTCCCTCAGCATGTAGCGACTGGCGACTCCAGTTCTGTGTGGGATGACTGTTCTTCGGTTTCCTCTCCTCAATATCTCCCTCAGCATGTAGCGACTGGCGACTCCAGTTCTGTGTGGGATGACTGTTCTTCGGTTTCCTCTCCTCAATATCTCCCTCAGCATGTAGCGACTGACGACTGCAGTTCTGTGTGGGTTGACTGTTCTTCGGTTCCTCTCCTCAATATCTCCCTCAGCATGTAGCGACTGACGACTGCAGTTCTGTGTGGGTTGACTGTTCTTCGGTTCCTCTCCTCAATATCTCCCTCAGCATGTAGCGACTGACGACTGCAGTTCTGTGTGGGTTGACTGTTCTTCGGTTCCTCTCCTCAATATCTCCCTCAGCATGTAGCGACTGACGACTGCAGTTCTGTGTGGGTTGACTGTTCTTCGGTTTCCCTCATGGCTCTCTTGTCTAACTTGATATCATCCGTTGACCTTTACGTGGTTTTAACAATTACTGAGACCTATGGTTTCTTAAATGGCTGCTTACGAATCCAGCTCATATACCTTAGTTATAGTTTCAGGAGGATTATAGACCTGGCTAATGAGAGAACCTTATTTGGGTGATTTTTGGTAATGCCTCGAAGTACTCTTTTTAATTTCATACACCATCTAGTACATTCTCAGATCTCTAATTGTTTCATTTCCCCACTTTGAACGCCAATCATTACCCGTAACTATATTTCTCATAGCCTTACTAGAAATTAGCCCTTTTATTTATTAGTTTCGAAATATCCTTCCTAGAAACAAACAAACAAAACAAACAAACAAACAAACTTTATTTTCAAAGGGTAACAAATTGGACACGCAGGCCCGTCTTACATTCGGCCCTTCCAATCACTCATCTTTCGTTCATCAGTGCATAGTGCATTCACATAGGAAAAAAACATTGTCAAATAAATGTTATAATCATAAAGAATGCATGTTACCATGTTATGAGACAAATCCACCACCCACCCACCCGTCCCCTATACATCTGCGTGTCTCCCACACACATCCACCACCCAACCACACACATAACCATAGGCACAAATATGACCCCATCCATCCACCCATCCCCCAACCCACACATCCCACAAACACACCCCCACATACACCATCTACCCACCCACCCACACACACATCTCCCACCCACCACACATCCCCCACCACACATCCCCCACTCACCCACACACAAACCCAGGCACACATGCATGCAACCACCCATCCATACCCACCCACACATCCTCCCACCTTCACACATCTCCTCACCCACACGCACACATCCTCCACCCATGCCATAACCTACCAACACTCACCCACCCACATATCCTCCACCACCCACCCACACACACCCAGCCCCAACCACATATCCAACACCCACACACATATATTCCCGCCAACTCACATATCCTGCACTTACCCACACACAAAACCCCCACCCACCCACACATCCCCCACTTACACACATATCACCCACCCACACAATCTCCCCCACCACACATCCCGCACCCACACACACACACATCCCCTCCCACCTCAGCCCAACCTACACACACTCGCCCTCCCACACATCCTCCACCCATCCACCCGCCAACCACCCCCCGATCTCCAATCCCCAATAACACATCCCTTAACTACACATCTGACCACCCATAAACTCACACACACACATCTCCTCACCCATACACACATCCTCACCCAACAACACATTCCTCATCCAAAAACACACACCATCACCCACACACACCCACCACCCATATATACCCCACCCAAACACATCCGCCTTCCCACCCACATAAACATCCCTCACCTATACACTCATCGCTCACACACATCCACCCACCTACGTACGCATCCATCAACCACTCACACCCACACATCACCCACCCACCCATCAACACATGCATCTCTCATCTACCCTCCCACCCACACACACCCCAACTACCCAGCCAAACACACATCCCCATTCTCACATACATCCTTCATCCACCCGCACGTCCCACGACGTAGAAAAGAAAGGGAGGGGCCGAGTGATTCCCGGGAACGTTAGGCTGGCATATATAAAAGGCAGGATGATGTCAGCTCCACACTTGCCACTTACCACTACAGACGTGTGTTTACTGATTCGATTTGTCACAGACTGACAAGGTAGGTTTCAGAATAGTTCATGATTCGCCATATTGAAAAGGGTGTACTTTAGATTGTAGTGTAACCCGTAAACGTTTTTTTTTTTTTTTTTTTTATAAATCTCGTCTTTTGGGTAAACATTTCGGGTCATGATTGGTAATCATCATTGTTATGTGCCTTGTCATCTGGTGCATGCGTCCATATCTCTCCACAGATCTCGGTCATTCGTGTTCTAGATCAACTCTGCTGATGATATCCTTCCATGCCACCGACTCAATCCATCCATCATCATGTCTCTCAGTTTGCCTCTGAGAACAGCACCGTTTCACCTGTGCTCACAAGAGTTGTTTTCTTTTCTGCTCCACTCCCCCTGTTTCGCATAACGCCGAACTGCAAGTCCTGTCATATTTCCCCTCCTCCGTCCTTTCTTTCCCGACCCCTAGTTCTGACATTCCAGGAACCGATTCTGAAGATTCCTCTAGAGAAAGGAATGAAGTCGGCGGAGAAGTCCTCTCTGCAACTGTTTTTACAGCTCTTCGAATAAAATTAGTGGAACTGCTGTAAAGCTGTGGAAATGTAAACAATATAAAGTAACACAAATTAATGCAGCTTTACATAATTGAATTACGAAAATACAGGGCGTTGCGGCAACTAGCCTTCATCAGGAAACGAATAAATGCACACAACACAACACACAATCAGGGAGTAGAGCCTCCAGTGACTACATGAAAGCATAAGAACGGTATGGGAAGAATACAAAGACGATAACAATGAGAACAATGAAGGCAACATGAAATTTTGTAAAAAAAAATGTTTTGCTACTTATCTCAGAGCCTGTTCCAAGGGGAAGTTGTTATGGATGCGGTTCCTGATCCCGCATACCAGCGTTCGACACACAGCTGCGTACGATTTGGCAGCAGACCGCGTTGTGTTGGTTTTTACGAAAAGGTATGGGTGACGGTCGTTCAGAAAGCAATGGCAAACTACTGAATGTAACCTTGCCAAGAGATCACAACATAATCTGCTGCTGTTGATTGCAACGTCCTGTAAAGGATATGCAACTAACTAACTTATTTCAGAATCCCAGCTTCTTCTACAAGATCCTCCTTTCCTCTTGGTTGGCTGAGTTTCTGTTTTATTATCACCCCCCCCCCCCTTTACACACACACACACACACACACACACTCACCCTCTCCTCCACCTTCACCCCCTACACACACACACACTCACCCTCTCCTCCACCTTCACCCCCTACACACACACACACACCCCCTTCCCAACACACATCCCATCATAGTTAATGGTTGCATGGATTCTGCAGCTAATATTGTCCAAGGGATGGCGCCATGCATGCCAGGCTACAGAGTTAGCATTCCCCCCCCCCCCCCCCCCAAGGGATGGCGCCATGCATGCCAGACTACAGGGTTAGCATTCCCCCCCCCCAAGGGATGGCGCCATGCATGCCAGACTACAGAGTTAGCATTCCCCCCCCCCCCCCCAAGGGATGGCGCCATGCATGCCAGACTACAGAGTTAGCATTCCCCCCCCCCCCCCACGGGATGGCGCCATGCATGCCAGACTACAGAGTTAGCATTCCCCCCCCCCCCCAAGGGATGGCGCCATGCATGCCAGACTACAGAGTTAGCATCCCCCCCCCCCCACGGGATGGCGCCATGCATGCCAGGCTACAGAGTTAGCATTCCCCCCCCCCCCACGGGATGGCGCCATGCATGCCAGACTACAGAGTTAGCATTCCCCCCCCCCCCCCAAGGGATGGCGCCATGCATGCCAGACTACAGAGTTAGCATCCCCCCCCCCCACGGGATGGCGCCATGCATGCCAGACTACAGAGTTAGCATTCCCCCCCCCTCCCCCCAAGGGATGGCGCCATGCACGCCAGGCTACAGAGTTAGCATCCCCCCCCCCCCACGGGATGGCGCCATGCACGCCAGGCTACAGAGTTAGCATTCTGTCCTTCTCACCCCCCCCCCCCCCCCACGGGATGGCGCCATGCATGCCAGACTACAGAGTTAGCATTACGTCCTTTCCCCCCCCCCCCCCCACGGGATGGCGCCATGCATGCCAGGCTACAGAGTTAGCATTACGTCCTTCCCCCCACGGGCCGCGGTCACACACTGGCGGAGTGGCTTTTTCAGACACATTATAAACTATCTGGACAAGTGAAGGGAGACTAAATCGGGAAGACAACTTTTCACAAACATCAGAAGGAGGCGATTTTCATTTCGTGGCCACATTTTGAGAGGACACAAACGGGAAAGTTGTGACAACTGGAAATAATTGTGGAAATAGAGATGGTGGAAGACAGCGAGGGAAAATTATTGACAGTCTTGTGCCTTGGCATTAAAAGGAGTCCACACAAGAACTGATCCATATCGATAGGGATCGGAAGAAGTGTAGAAGCATGATCGCCTTCTCCAGTCGGCAATGCACTTGATGATAATGATTATAATGATGATGAATGTTTGTGACAAAGAAATCGTCTCTGGGATTTTGGAAGCCAAAAGGTTAGTTAACTAATCCTTATAACAGTCACACATATAACAGTCACACATATAACAGTCACACATATAACAGTCACACATATAACAGTCACACATATAACAGTCACACACATAACAGTCACACATATATAACAATCACACATATATAACACATACATATAACAGTCACACATATATAACACATACATATAACAGTCACACATATATAACAATCACACATATATAACACATACATATAACAGTCACACATATATAACACATACATATAACAGTCACACATATATAACAATCACACATATATAACAGTCACACATTTATAACAGTCGAATATATAACAGTAACATATATAACAGCCACACATATAACAGTCACACATATAACAAAATGCATAAGTATAATTTTTCCCAATTTTTGTGAGGGTGCTCACGATAATCGTCAGACAACATCTCTGTAAGTTACTGGTCTATAGAACAACAGCCGCCATGTCTACCATCACCTGCCTGGTTCTCCTTGCTATCTTGGGAGCTGTGTGTAGCGGAGCTGCGGACAGTGGTACGCCTACTTTTTGTTTGTCAGTGTCAGCTTGTTGTCGCTGGCTGTCTGCTAGATCTTGTCCATTTCTTTTCCCTCATTTCTTTTCCTTCACACTTTTCCCTCACTTCTCCCTTACTCCTTCTCCTTTACTTGTTCTCTCAATCTTCTTCTCCTTCACTGATCTCTCACATTATTTTAACTAACTTCTTCTCACTCACTTCTCCTTCACTTTTTCTAAATGACTTCTCCTTCACCGCTCCCTATTTTCTACTGCCCCACTTCTTCTTTCACACTTCTTTTCCCTACTTATCCCTCGCTACTTCTCTCTAACTTCTTCTCCCACACTCCTGACTCACTTCTCCTTCACTTCTTCTTCCTCACTAATTCAATATCACTCCCCCCCCCCCTCTCTTCTTCTCCTTCACTTCTTTCTAACTTCTTCTCCCACACTTCTGACTAACTTCTCCCACATTTCTGACTCACTTCTCCCACACTTCTGACTTACTTCTCCCACATTTCTGACTCACTTCTCCCACACTTCAGACTCATTTCTCCAACATTTCCTCTTCCTCACTTCTGCGTGCCCAATTTGTAACCCTTCTAAAATAAAGATCAATCAATCAATCAATCAATCAATCAATCAATCAATCCCTCACTTCTCCAGCATTTCTTCTTCCTCACTTCTTATCCCTTACTTCTCTCTCACTTCATCTTATTTTTCAATTTCCCCTCATTTATTCTCCCTCACTTCTTCTCTCGCACTTCATCTCTCTCACTTCTTCTCCTTCACTTCTTCTCTTTTACTTCTTCTCCCTCATTTTATCTCTGTCACTTCTTCTCCCTCACTTGTCTCTCAATTCTTCTCTCTCACTTCTTCACTCTCACTTCTTCTCTTTCACTTCTTCTCCCTCACATCTTCTTCCCCAATTCTTCTCCCTCACTTCTACTCTCTCACTTCTCTATCACATCCCTCTCATCTCTTCCTCACTTCTCCCTTACTTGTCTCTTGTTTCTCCCTAAATTCTCCCTCACCTATTTCCCTCACGACTTCTCTTTCACTTCCTCTTCACATTGCCTCCCTTACTTCTTCTCCCTCTCTTCGTCTCCCTCTCTTCTTCTCCCTCACTTCTTCTCCATCTCTTCGTCTCCCTCTCTTCTTCTCCCTCACTTCTTCTCCATCATATCTTCTACCTCACTTCTTCTCCCTCTCTTCGTCTCCCTCACTTCTTCTCCCTCTCTTCGTCTCCCTCTCTTCTTCTCCCTCACTTCTTCTCCATCATATCTTCTACCTCACTTCTTCTCTCTCTCTTCGTCTCCCTCACTTCTTCTCCCTCACTTCTTCTCCCTCTCTTCGTCTCCCTCACTTCTTCTCCCTCATATCTTCTCCCTCACTTCTTCTCCCTCACTTCTTCTCCCTTACTTCTTCTCCCTCACTTCTTCTCCCTCACTTAGTGTAAGTGAGAGAGAGAGAGAGAGAGAGAGAGAGAGAGAGAGAGAGTGAATGAGTGTGAGAGTGGGTGTATGTAAAGAGAGAGAGAGAGAGAGAGAGAGAGAGAGAGAGAGAGAGAGAGAGTTGAGCCCACGCATGCCATGTAACATGCTATTCCCATATTTTTTATGTATTCTCATCTTTCATATTACGAGGTATTGTTTAATGCCACCTGATTGTCCTGTAACATGCCATTCCATATTTTTTTTTTTAAATTCTCATCTTATCATATGTATGCCACTTGATTTTATCATGTATAATATAACATTACTGTGAAGTGAGTGAGAGAGTTAGTGAGAGAGAGAGAGAGAGAGAGAGAGAGAGAGAGAGAGAGAGAGAGAGAGAGAGAGAGAGAGAGAGAGAGAGAGAGAGGGAGAGAAAAAAAAGAGAGAGTTGAATTGCATCACTAATTTTTACGCTACATAATGTATATGTACAATTTTTTTCTCCACTTCTTGCAATTGCGAGAATTCTCACGACAATCGTCAGTGTCTCAATTGTGTGTAAAGTGTGGGAGTTTGTTCTTATTAGTTTTAGTGATCATGTGAGGCATCATGTATTTGTCTAGATTTGAGGATGTATGTATGGGTGTTTATGTGAGGGATATGTGTGTGTGGGGAATGTGTGTGTGTCTGTGTAAGAGAGAGAGAGAGAGAGAGAGAGAGAGAGAGAGAGAGAGAGAGAGAGAGAGAGAGAGAGAGAGAGTTGAATTGCATCACTAATTTTTAAGTTACAAACTCTATATATACAATTTTTCTCCATTTTCTTTACAATTTTGCGACAATGCTCACGACAATCGTCACTGTATGTGTGTGTAAAGTGTGGGAGTTTGATCATAATAGTAGGTTGGGGGATCGGGAGATGTGTGTGTGGGTGGATTCGTGATGTGTGTGGGTGGGCTCAGGATGTATGGGTCGGCGGGGTGGATTTGTGTGGGTGGGTGGGGGATTTGTGTGTGGGTGGGTGATTTGTGTGTGGGTGCGTGCGAGATATATGGGTGTATGGGAAGATGTGTTTGTGGGTGGGGATGTGTGTTTGTCTATGTGGTTGTGGGTGAGTGGGTGGAGGAGGATATGTTGGTGGATGATTGATGGTGGGTTATGGGATGGGTGGGGGTATATGTGTGGGTGGGGAGATGTGGGTGTGGGGATATGTGGTGGGTGGGAGATGTATGCAGGTGGGGGTGGTTGTGGGTTTGGGGATATGTGTGTGGGTGAGGGATGTGTATGGGTGTGGGATGTTTGGGTGGATGGGTCGGGAGTGTGTGTGGGTGAGAGATGTGTGGGTGAATGTGTGTGGGGGATGTGTGTGGGTTGGGGGAGGGGTGCGTGATGGGTGTGGGTGATGGATTTGGAGATGTGTGTGTGGGTGGGGGATATGTCTGGCTGGGTGGGGTGTGTGTGGCTGGATAGAGGATGTATGTGTGGGTAGTGAGGGTGATTGTAGTTGGGGGATGTGTGGATGGGTAGGAGATGTGTGGATAGATGTGTGTGTGGGTGAGGGATGTGTCTTTGGGGTGTGGTATTGTGTGGGAGGGGAGCTTGGTGTGGATAAATGATATTTGTGTGGGTGGGTGAAGGTGTGGTTGGGCTTGTGGGTGGGTGAAGGATGTGTGTGAGGGTGGGGGATGTGTGCTTAGATGGGTGGTTGGGATGTGTGAGTGTGGGTGGGTACATAGGAGATGTATGTGTTGATGAGTGGGTAAGGGATGTGTGGGTGTTAGTGGCTGAGGGATAAGTACGGGTGTCTAGGGATGTGTGAGGGGATGAATGTATGGGTTGTGTGTGCGTGGATGGGAGGTGTGTGTTTGTGAATGGGGAATGTGTTGGTGGGTGGGGATGTGTGTGAGGGATATTTGTATGGGTGGGGAGATTGTGCGTTGGTGGGGATGTGTGTGTATATGGGTAGGGGTGTGTGGTTAAGGGATGTGTGGCTGGGGGAATGGGTGGATGGAGGATGTGTGGTTGGGTGGAGGATGTGTGGTTGGGTGGAGGATGTGTGGTTGGGTAGAGGATGTGTGGGTGGGTGATTGTATATGAGTAAGGGTGTGTGGTTAAGGGATGTTTGGTTGGGGGATGGGTGGGTAGAGGATGTGTGGGTGGGTAGAGGATATGTGGGTGGGTGAGTGTGTGCAGGTTAGGAGATGGTGGGGGATGTTTGTAGGTGTGGGCTCGGGATCTGTGAGTGGGCTGGGGGAGATGGGAGATTATGTGGGTGAGTGCGGAATTTGTGGGTAGGTGCGGAATATGTGAGTTGACGGGGAGATGTGTGTGTGGCTGAGGAATGTGTGTTTGGTTGGGTTGTTGGAGGTGTGTGGGTGGAGGAGGATATTGGGTGAATGATTGTTGGTGGGAAATGGGACGGGTAGAGGATATGTGAGTGGGTGGGGAGATGTGTGTAGGTGGGGGATGTGTGGGTTATTGAATGTATGTGTGCTTGGGGTGTGGGTGGATGGGATGTGTGGTGGGTGAGAGGTGTGTGTGAGTGGGGAGATGTGTAGGTGTAGGGATGTGGTGGATGGGTGGGGGAATGTATTGTATGTGTGTGTGGTTGGGTGGGATAGTTGGAGTGAATGGGGGATGTGTGGGTTGGTGGTGGATGTGTCTCATAACATAGTAATATGCATTGTTTATGTTTACAAAATTCATGTGACAATGTTTTTTTCCTATGCACTGTTGATGAAAGAAAGATGAGTGATTGGAAGGGCCGAATGTAAGACGGGCCTGCGTGCCCAATTTGTTACCCTTTGAAAATAAAGTCTGTTCGTTCGTTCGTTCGTTCCCTCACTTCTTCTCCCTAACTTCTTCTCCGTCACTTCTTCTCCCTCATATCTTCTCCCTCACTTCTCTCTCACTTTTCCGTCACCTATTCCTCACTTCTCCCTCACTTCTTCTCTGTCATGTCTCTCTTACGTCTCCCTCACGTCTCCCTCAATTATACCCCACTTCTTGTCCATCACTTCTCCCTCCTTTCTCTCTCACGTCTCCCTCACTTAGCTCTCATTTCTTCTCCCTCACTTCTCACTCACTTCTCCCACACTTCTCACTCACTTCTCTCACACTTCTCAATCAATTCTCTCTCACATCTCTTTACTTCTCTGTCACGTCTTATCCCTCACTTCTCTATCACTTCTCTCTCACTTATCCTTCTCTTCACCCTCACTTCTCTCTCACTTGTCGCTAACTTCTCCTTCACTTCTCCCGCACTTCTCTCTCACTTCTCTCTCACGTCTGCCTCACGTCTCTCTCTCGTCTTCCTCATGTCCTCTCTTTCACTTCTCTATCACTTCTCTCTCTCTCTCTCTCTCTCTCTCTCTCTCTCTCTTATCCTTCACTTATCCCTCACGTCTTCTCCCTCACGCCTCTCTCTCTCTCTCTTCTCCCTCACTTCTTCCTCAGTTCTCCCTCTCTTCTCCACTTCTCCCTCACTTCTTTCCCTCAAGTCTTCTCTCTCACGTCTTCTACCCCACTTATCCCTCGCTTCTTCTCCCTCATTTATTCTTTCCCACTTCTACCTCACTTCTTCTCGTTCGCGTCTTCTCCCTCACTTCTGCCTAACTTCTGCCTCACTTCTTCTCCCTCACTGCTCCCTCACTTCTTTCTCACTTCTACGTCATTTCTTCTCCCTCACTTCTTATTAAGTTCTCCCTCATTTCTTCTCCCTCACTTTTTGTCCCTTCTCCCTCACTTTACGCTGACTTCTCTCTCACTTCTCCCTCACGTCTCCTTCATTTCTACCTCAGTTAAACACACCTACATGGACATGGTCTGACCACCACCATAATTCATATTTCTAACAATGAACCCAGTTCCAGTCCATGTTTCTTGTTTCCCAGTTTCCCTGTCGGAATCGATCAACGGATGCACTATCAACGGCGTGTTTTACATCAACGGAAATCTCATAGATGTAGGGGACCCCTGTATCCGGTGTTCCTGCCAGGGTGGCGGCATACGTTGCAGCATACTGGACTGTCGTGTAGGTCAGTACACACGCACGGAGCTATAGATCTTTCCGTTTGTGTCTGTCTCGTGCAAGTCCTTGCTTGAATTGTGTGTTCTCTCATTTGTATATTCACAGTTATGTGAACACCAGCATTTCTTATATTCTGGATTCTGTTTTTTCTACACTCACGATTATGTGAACAACAGCCTTTCTTATATTATCGGTTCATTCATTTCTATATATATATATACAATTATGTGACCAAATTCTTTCCTTATGTGATAGGAGGAAGGAAAAAGAGTTAGGTGATGATAGGGAGAGGGTAAGGTAGATGAGTAGTGGGAGAGAGTGAGTGAGGATGATAGGGAGAGAAGAAGAAGAAGAAGAAGAAGAAGAAGAAGAAGAGAGAGAGAGAGAGAGAGAGAGAGAGAGAGAGAGTAAAGAAGATGAAAGGATAAAGGTCGTTCGTCTTTCCGCGTGAGAACGATAGCTAATTATGCTCTCGCTCCATCAATGTTCTGTGATATAATGGCATGCTAGAGATGAGTGTACAGCCTCTAAGGGCTCTTAAGCTAACCTACGCAACCTCAAACTGACAAGTCGAAATGAAAGGTGTTAACATCTGGTATTGCACACAGGCACTCTCGCTACTTCATCCACACCTCAAAGAAACATCAGTTGCGCGGATGGAGTTTATACACTTATAAGTATGCCTTGACGGTTGTACGGGGGGTACGGGGTGTCAGCCATTGGTAGTACCTTTGGTAAGGATGACTCTCATGTCCTTTCAGGACCCATCCCCCACTGGTCCAAGCCTGACACCCAGCTCGTGCCTGTGGCTCCTAGTAGCTGTCAGCATGCGACAGCGGCCAACCCCCGGGCAACAGCTGTGAGAGGCTGGCTAAACCAGGCATGGGTATCCGATGTGGTGACAAACCAAGAGGTAAACTAGGGTATGCCTACCCAGCATGTGAAGACAGGATTCGGCAGACTGCGAGGAAGAAATCATTCCTGATTCAACGGACAAGACGGCGTTTACCTGCAAAGCGTTGTGGAACGTAATGAGCACGGCAAGGCACGTAGAGCGCCCTGGTCATCCACTGCACCTGTATTCGTCTCCAGTCGTCTCGACTTGTCTTGCCACTGGACTCAGATGGACTCAGGCGAGAGAGTGAGGTTGACGAATTGCGCAACTCTTCCTCACTTTAATCCAAGTCATCGCGCAAGTCATTCTTCATTCCAATGCCACATATCACCTTCAAGCCCTGTGGCGATGGGCGAGCGGCAAAGCGGCAGGCGTGGGTACGCTGGCAGCCGTAGTCGCAGACCTGCACACAGGCGGCTCAGGCCATATGGTCGTCTTCTACTGACCGGAGCAGCAGTGGGATTCGGCAGCCCCCTGAGCGACTGAGCAGCCCTCTATAGGAACACACTGCTCACCTCCATAACATGAGGAAGGGGCTAGAAAAGGTGCCCTAAACATTGTCTGCTTCATCACTACCTAACCAGCTAGCCGCGGTTGGTGGGTACCCTAACTGCGGTCGACATACAAAGAAAGATAAAACAAGCAAAGCTAAAAGAGTAAACCATATTCCCTTAACAATTGGAACTTGGAATGTACGCACCCTACTTGACAGAGACGGTGCGTCGGGTCCAGAGAGACGAACAGCACTGATTGGGAGAGAGCTGGGCAGGTACAACATCGACATTGCAGCCTTGAGCGAGACACGACTTGCAGAAGAAGGCCAAATCTGTGAAATCGGTGCCGGCTACACATTTTTCTGGAGTGGAAGGAAAAGCGAGGAAAGGCGCCAATCCGGTGTGGGATTTGCCATTAAGTCGGCCCTGGTCGGCAAATTAGCTTGATTTCCAAAGGCTATAAACGACAGGCTCATTACCATGAAGTTGCCTCTGCTGAATGGAAGGAAGCACGCAACCATTGTGAGTGTCTACGCACCAACTATGACCAACGAAGATGATGTCAAGAACAAGTTCTATGAGGACCTGCACAATGTATTAACATCTGTTCCCAAAGGAGACAAACTTATACTCCTTGGGGATTTCAATGCCGGAGTAGGCACGGACACCACCTCTTGGATTGGCATTATTGGAAAGCATGGAGTCGGAAATTGTAACAGCAATGGACTCCGCCTCCTTCAGACATGTGATGAACATGATCTCCTGATTACGAACACAATTTTTCGTCTCCCCATGAGAAATAGGACATCGTGGATGCATACTCGCTCGAAACACTGGCACCTCATTGACTATGTCATCGTCAGGAGGAGTGACAGACAAGATGTTCGAGTGACAAAATCCATGTGTGGTGCCGAATGTTGGACAGACCATCGTCTCATTGTCTCGAAAATGAACATCCACATCAGGCCACCACGGCGTCCTCAAGGGGCGAAAATGCAAACAAAGCTAAATGTCACCCGCCTAAACAGCAAGAAAATGCAGCAGTCGTTTGAAAATATGCTGGAAGACCGCTTCAAGCCCAATGCTGAAGCTAAACAGGATACAGAAACAGAATGGAGAGCCCTAAAGGACACAATTTACAACACTGCTATGGAAATCCTGGGACCAGCCTCCCGAAAGCATAAAGACTGGTTTGATGAAAATTCCGAAGACATCAACCAATTGCTGGCCGAGAAACATCTTCTCCTCAGGGCACATTTGAATCACCCAAAGTCAACATAAAAAAGATGCTTTCAAGAACATTCAGAGAGTAGTGCAGCAGAAATTTCGGCACATGCGGGACTCCTGGCTGAGCAGCAAAGCTGATGAAATTCAGGGATTTGCTGACAGACATGATATGAAAAACTTCTACGACTCACTGAAAGCGGTCTATGGTCCTACATCACCAGGCATAGTTCCCCTCCTCAGTGCAGATTGGGGAACATTGGTCACCGAGAAGAAAGAAATCCTTCAACGCTGGGCAGAGCATTTCAGCAAAATCTTAAATGCAACTTCCTTCTTCGATGATGAAACCATCAACTGCCTTCCTCAAGTTCCCACCAATGAGACACTTGATGACCTGCCAACCATAGTGGAAGTAAACAAAGCCACCCAGCAACTCTCCAGCGGCAAGGCACCTGGTCCTGACTCCATCCCAGCAGAGATATACAAGGCAGGTGGGCCGGTCCTAACAGAGCAGCTTCACCAAGTCTTCACAAACATATGGATGAACGAGACCATGCCACAAGATTTTAAGGACGCGTCAATAGTCCACCTTTACAAACGTAAAGGAAACCGCCAATCCTGTGACAACCACCGAGGCATCGCCTTGCTTTCAATTGCAGGGAAGATACTCGCCAGAATTCTTCTCAATCGCCTCACAGCCCATCTCGATCAAGGTCTTCTTCCTGAGAGTCAATGTGGCTTCAGAAAAGAACGTGGAACTGTTGACATGATTTTCGCTGCAAGGCAGCTGCAAGAGAAATGTCAGAAACAGAACTGCGAAATGTTCTCCACTTTCGTTGACCTTGCCAAGGCTTTTGATACAGTCAGCAGAGAAGGACTGAGGAAGATTATGGCAAAATATGGCTGTCCACGAAAGTTTGTCCAAATAGTGCGGCTATTTCATGACGGCATGCAGGCAAGAGTACAGGAAAATGGTGAACAGCCTGAACCCTTTCCTGTCACCAATGGAGTGAAGCAAGGATGTGTCCTGGCACCAACACTGTTCAGCCTCATGTTTTCAGCCATGTTGATGAATGCCTTCGAGAACGACGACATTGGAATAGACATCAACTACCGTATGGATGGAAAGTTATTCAATCTCCGAAGGCTGAAAGCTAAAACCAAAATTAACAGCGGCACCGTCAGAGAGCTCCTGTTTGCTGATGATTGCGCTCTATACGCCAACTCAGAGGCGGACATGCAACATAATGTTTCAGCTTTCTCACATGCCTGTGCCAACTTTGGGCTCAATATCAACTTGGAGAAGACTGTAGTTATGTACCAGCCAGCTCCAGGGAATAATCACACTGTGCCGAATATCAAAGTGAATGATCATAGACTAAGTGGTGTGGAAAAATTCACCTATCTTGGCAGCACCGTGTCACAAGCTGCCACAATCGATGACGAAGTGAATGCAAGAATCTCCAAGCCAGTGCAGACTTTGGCAGACTGTACAAGAATGTATGGGACAGAACTGGAATAAGCCTGCAAACAAAGCTAAAAGTCTACAAAGCAGTTGTATTATCCACACTGCTATATGCTTGTGAAACCTGGACTGTTTATCAGCGACACGCTAGGAAATTAACCACTTCCACACAGTCTGCCTAAGGAAGCTACTGAAGATTAAATGGCAAGACAAGATTCCAGACACTGAAGTCCTAGAAAGAGCATCCATGCCCAGTATCCACACTCTACTGATGAAGAATCAGATTCGCTGGGCTGGTCACTTGACTCGCATGCCAGATCACAGGCTCCCTAAACGAATTTTTTACAGCGAACTGCGTTGTGGTAAACGCTCCCAAGGTGGCCAGAGGAAACGTTTTAAAGACACTGGAAATTTCACTGAATGCTTTTGGAATTCATCATGACACCTGGGAGGCTGCAGCCAGAGACCGAAATTCGTGGCGTGCATCATTGCGCAAAGGTGCAGTCATATGTGAGGCAACCAGGACTGCAAGAGCTGTGAAGAAAAGGCAGGACAGAAAAACCACTGCAGGAAACCTCCTCCAGAGACGTCAAGCATTCTTTGCCCACATTGTCAAAGAACATTTCGAGCCAAAATAGGCCTTATCAGCCATCTTAGAACCCACGGCTCCACACCTTCAACCCCACTGGATGAAATGAATGGTCATCATCATTCTTGATGGACAAACAACAACAATTAAACACAAGCAAATTTTACAATGTTCAATAATAATACACTTGTCAATTTACAGCGTTGAGAAAAAACAAGAGAAAAACAATATTTTAAATTGCAACATCAAAAAATGGGGTACTTATCTGATGCTTAGTCAATTTCTGCTTTTCACGTCGTTCTCGGGAGTTAT
The DNA here is from genome assembly GCA_963921405.1 of Cepaea hortensis. Classification (NCBI taxonomy): domain Eukaryota; kingdom Metazoa; phylum Mollusca; class Gastropoda; order Stylommatophora; family Helicidae; genus Cepaea; species Cepaea hortensis. Next base: position 446,115 of record OY992892.1, read on the forward strand.
CTTCTGCTTTTTCCCTGTCACACTACATGGGCTGTTACTAACACTATCACTCTCCACTCTGGTGTGTAGAGTAACAACAATTAATATTCAACAAAATTACTGATAATGCAACATACAACTTGTCCGTCGAGTCGTTTCTTCAGACAGGAAACCTGGAATATGGAATATCTTTGTTAGTTTTGTCTGTCGTCGTGTCTGTTGTCGTTCTGTATATGTCATGTAGTCTTCAATGGCTTGGGGCATCAACTGAAACGTTCTTGTGAAAACATTTTACATATCATTGTTATCACAATTCAATAAGTTTCAACAATTTGCACACACTCGTGGTCTTCCTTCCACTTCTACGTACTTTACGTTCAAGCAAGACTAGATTTTTCACACTTACGCCCAAACATCCAGCTTACGTTCTGATCTTACACATTCATATTTACACATTCCTGTAGGCTGTGAATTCATTCGAACGCTGACACCACGTTTACACATTCATGTAGGCTATGAATTCATTCGAACTCTGACACCACGTTTACACATTTATGTAGGATATGAATTCATTCGAACTCTGACACCACGTTTACACATTCATGTAGGCTATGAATTCATTCGAACTCTGACACCACGATTACACATTTATGTAGGCTATGAATTCATTCGAACTCTGACACCACGTTTAGCTGCCTGTCAACATCTCGTATTGCACACAGGCACTCTCGCTACTTCATCCATACCTCAAAGAAACATCAGTTGCGCGGATGGATTTTATACACTTTCATTCAGGCGAACCTGAGACAATTATACAATCATAACCAGGCGGTGACTGCCTGTCCACATATACAGTGGTCGTCTTCTTCACAATACTCATACACAATCATATACAATCTCAACACTCGCTATCTTTAACTCGCGCCCTCGTTAACTACACATTGGCTCTCGGAATATCACAGGCGTCCTGTCTGGAAAGCTGTCGGGTCCCGTCTGACGAAGCTCAGTCGGTTGTTGGCCTGGTCGTCCTAAATCCCGTGCGGTCAGCAAAACCCCGTGCTATTCTATCCGTTACGTAGTACAGTAGTCTGTCCGTGCTAACCTGGGTTGTACTACTGCTTAGTCTGTTACGGGTGTTATCCCGTGAACTAGCGTCCCCCTATCCTCGGGGTTGGTCCTGCTGTTGTCCTAGATATGACACGTCCGTGTCCCCATCTAAGTCCTGTCTTATGACTGTTCTAAGTTATAGCTTGTGTTCTATCTCTACTCTGTCTACTCCCCTGTAGAAGTCCTTATCTATGTCCTATCTGTCCTTTCCTCTTTTCTGTCCCTTGTCCTATCTATGTACTATCTAACACTTTGATAAAAGGCAACTCAAACATATTTATTTTCTTCTGGACAGTAACAAAGTGACAATCTCCAACATAACAAGTAAGATAATCCGTGCATTAACTACACTGTACAACTCAACATTACATAAATATAATGCATGGCCACATAGGGGAGAGATAGATACTATAGTATGCTACTGGATATCAGGGGAAAGCTACAAATAGCTGGTAGATGAGCGAGCCGGCTATAGTTCTTTCATAAACTACTAACTATTAACCTCCTGTAGAAAAGAGCTAATTCTAAAGTAGGTCCAAGGGCCGTCGATTTTCCCATAACGATCCCATAAGTTTGTGAGTGTTCCATTTATTTACTCATCCAGGGATGCAGTCTTTCCCAGTGCAACTTGTTCAAATACTTACCAATTTACTCAAGTATGACTGCATGAAACATGATAAAAACAATACCCTCGCGTGTTATATCAAGATAACTCTTTGTCTTTCCTCCGACAACAGAGTCTCTAGCATTTATTGTTTCCTTCTCTATACTAGTATTATGCCTTATCATTATCATCATCCCCCTCATCGTCGTCGCCGCCATAATCACTGCATATATAATAGCCATTATCACTAACAACATAAATCTACATCATTAGCAACAGCATTGTAACCACAGTAATTTATCATCCACATATATCTAACTCCCGCTAATGACTTTTACTTCCCGACGCGCTGCCTAATACTTCTGAAAAGTCCTTTAAGCCTTTTCCCCAGATTTTCGTGTAGATCCGAACCCGCCGCCTATAATCTGCTAGGTCAACCTATCTTCCGCCCTAACTTCTTAGCCAATATAAAATGACACAAGGTAGTGCAGCTTTACATAACAGAATTAAGACACATACAGGACCTTGCGGCGATTAGCCTTCATCAGCAAACAAACACATTCACAAATACAACATACAGCCAAGGAGATCTCCTGTGACTACATCAGAAGGTGACGACAGGACGAGAAGAGCAAAAGCATGAAAAAATGAAGGCAATGAAGAGAAAATTAGAATTGAAAAAATGTTAATTCAAAAAAATGTTAATTGAAAAAAATGTTCATTGAAAAAAATGTTCATACTCATCTCACAGTTCAGATCTGTAAGCAACTCATATCCCAACCAACATGTGTCCTCTGGCTAGTGTTTGTCGTGTAAGACTTTAGCCATTTATTTCATCTAGTGAGCAGTTTCCATAGCTAGCAGTCCCCCTCAGGTGGCTTTCTTCCACCTTGTGACCCTCGGAATCTGCGTCTCCTCACCTTCTTTGGCTTATCTGCCTTGGGATGATTCCATCTACAGATCCTTTGGTCATCTCTTCCTACCTGTGATTCAGACGAGTTACGACATGGGCGCCTGTCCGTCTTCCTTCACTCATTGTCTCTTCCAGGCATTCTACAGATTTGTCGCTGAACAGCCACAACTTCTGAAGTCCTGCAACTTTTTTCTCCTCGTGGGCCCTGCTACTAAAACCGTCCTCTTGCTTGTTCCACCCCTATCTTCCTGGATTCCTTCGTATATATACCTTCTACCAATGCTGGCGCTGTCCCGCGTCCTACCGTCACGCGGCTTTGCCTTCCATGCGTTTTGCTAGGTGGTATCCAATCAGCATTAACTAGTGTGCATACTTAATTCCCCTAATCTGCTTTATTCCAAATCCTTCAAAATCACTAAGTTCTAGTTTAAGGTCAAAGTCCTGTCTGAGTTCATGCTCCTTGAAGTAAATTTCTCAGGCCATGTGCGTTTCCCACTGCCATAAATCTGGAGTATAGCTTTTGTTCCTTGACAGCTCAAGTTAGTTCTGACCTCGTTTATACCTATAAATTCTGCAGCATCTGTTGTTCCCTGACAGCCTGAGCCCCAGTATATATTACACTTGGCCGCTTTCGACCAGAAAGATAGCTACCGAATAACGAAAGATAAGGTAGATTCTATGGGGCCGAATATCATTCCAGGTTCTGAAGTTTCGCTAAAGACAAGTTAGTTAGTTAGTTAGTCGACAGATCATCCTCGTTGCACATCGGACCATTCAGTCCATAAGTGCTCGGATCCCCTCCTCAGCAAATCCCGCAGCGTGTAGCGGCTAACGACGCCAGTTCTGTGTTGGTTTATCAATCTTCTTTGGCTTCCTGCGTAGTGTTCTTGTTTGGCCACCCCTCTTTTAATTTGCTGCTCTCGCAGTCTGGCCATTGTTGTAGATTCACAGTCATCACTTGGTTCTTGCAAAAGTCTCACTTCTCGTAGAGCATTCAGAATGTCAGCCTGGTCCATGGCGCGTCCGCCCTCCACAGTAGCCTCACCTGCGAGCTTGTCAGCCCGCTCATTTCCTTGTACTCCCGCATGCCCTGGCACGAAGATGAAACTAATCTTTGCCAGCCGAGACCGCTCCAGAGGCAGCAACCATTCTCTTCGGATCGACCCCTCCTCTATCCTCTTGATCATGTTCATTGAGTCGCTAAGGAAACAAGCCCTAGTGAATGTCTGTGTCTCGAGCCATGTTAAAGACAAATAATACCCTGGTCAAAGTCCTTTATTTCCGAATTCTAACAAACTTACCGGTCTTATACTGACTGTTTGGGACCGTATTTTCCCCATACTATCTCAAACCCATCCCCCAAGTGTAATGGCGTCCCGACATCACTAAAGACGTACCATCGTATCCTGAGCTCGAAGCCCTGTCTCTGTATCTGACCTCTCTCATGATAAATGTTGGACATACAAAAAACAAATACAAAAACATGTTTGGGGCCCGGTCCTTGGTATTCATGTCTATCTCTTGACTCTAATAAGTATGTGCAACCTTGCCTTCTCACAGGTAAAAAAAAAAACAGCATGTAGCCGCATGAATATCTACTCAGACATCTCAGATTATGATAGGGTCCCTTGGCACTGGGCTATCTGTTGTTGCCACGCAATTTAAACAACAACTAAAATGTTTCTAAATTCGTCGACCTGTAAAACAAAGGACTTGACTGATCATATGACCCTCCAAAACAGAATAAACACTCAATCGTGAACCAACACCACAGCTTAAATGTTTACATGTTTACTTAGTGTTCATTGTGTGGTGCTGACTTCCACATTTACCATGTCTCTGCCCTACAATGTTCTGCTTCCTCCTGGTGAATTTCAGTTTCCCGTGATGGAATATTACTTATCGAAATAGACTGGGGGATTCTTGGTTCGCCTATAACTTGTCATTGTTATTGTATGCATTTCTGGCACGCCACATGTGCCATTGGTAACGTTCGGAACCGCCCGGCTCGCGCCCTGCTGCTGGTGGGACACACTGGCACGATTTGGTCCTGTTGTCTCCTCTTCCATGGAAACACAAAAGAGGGGGGGGGGTATATTTTCCTGGTGGCTTCAAATGTTGACACTGCTACCCTAAATGTTGAGTTCAGCCGCACAAACAGCTGCCTCACCGACGAATTAATTCACATTTGTCCCCCGCACAACCACAGGTCTGGCTTCATTTGTAAGTTGGGGCGTAGGAATTTTGGTCTCATCTTTTGCATTTCTTCGATTTCACTCGCCATACACTATTGTCAACAATGGGTTTAGTTTTCATGACAGCGATGGGTGACCTTTTATAGGTGGGGTATTTTCTTATACCCTTAAATCTGCGAGTTAGACTTTAACGAGCACTGATATGGGACACTGCGGTTCCCTATCGATGAAAAGCTAAGGTCACCCTTAATCTTCGATGACTTGCACAGCTCAGCTATCCTCTGAGGTCACTCCGGACAGACTCTGGATTTTGTTATTTCTACATTCACGATTATGTGAACAACAGCCTTTCTTATATTATCGGTTCATTCATATATATATATATATATATATATATATATATATATATATATATATATATATATATATATATATATATATATATATATATACACACACACAAACACACACACACACAATTATATGAACACATTCTTTCCTTATATTCTGTGTTAATTCATTTTTTGGTCTAAATGATATAAACAAATTCTTTGCTTATATTCTGTGCTCGTTCATTTCTTGGTCTACAATTATGTGAAGAGCACTGTTTCTTATATTATCGGTTCATGTGTTGATAGAATCTCAATTATATGAACAGATTCTTTGCTAACATTCTGTGTTCATTCATTTCTAAATTTACAATAATATGAACCACATGTTTTTCTCATTACGTCTCACATCTCTCTCTCTCTCTCTCTCTCTCTCTCTCTCTCTCTCTCTCTCTCTCTCTCTCTCTCTCTCTCCTCTCTGTCTCTCTCTTTTCTCACTCTCTACTATGTGAATGTGACATGTACAATAGATATTTGTTGTACGAAATATGAGAGATTGGAAGGCCGAATCTCAGACAGCCTGGCGTGAGCAACTTGTGGTCCTTTGAAATTAAAGTTCGTTCGTTCGTTCGTTCGTTCGTTCGTTCGTTCGTGTGGTATATTAAATTTATGAGGTTAAGTGAAACCAACATTTTATGAACATTAAAAGCTGAACAGATCCTAATTTTACGAGAATTAAATCCAGGAGGACGAGGTTGGTAGTTGGGAGACCGGACCTCTGTGTCACAATGGCTGCAGCAACTAGAAGACCGAGCACTAAACCACATGTTTATCTTGTCTTTCAGACGGACCCATTCCCGTATAGTGGACTTGTCTCCGCGCCACGGCATCCCAGGTCAAACTTTCACAGTGTGGAAACCTAGCTACATCGCCCCATTGCCTGCATGTGGCTGCACATCACGCCTGGAAATGCTTTCACTCCCTATATTAAATCTTGCTATCTACGCCAGTTTTTGTCTTCTCTTCTCTAGCCTTTAACTGTCCCTTAAACACGTGTAATCTCTCAGAAATGTCCGCGTTTTTTGTTTCCGTCATATTTTGAACAAATGTGGTATCATCATCATCATCATCATCATCATCATCATCATCATCATCATCATCATCATCATCATCATCATCATCATCATCATCATCATCATCATCATCATCATCATCATCATCATCATCATCATCATCATCATCATCATCATCATCATCATCATCATCATCATCATCATCATCATCATCATCATCATCATCATCATCATCATCATCATGTGTATGCAAATATAAAAATTTATGCATCATAGAAAGGTTTTTATGCTGGCTTGCTGTGCTGAACACTGCGGAGACGTCAAAATTGGTACGTTGTAGGGTGTACGTAAACGACAGCACTTTAAGATGATGGTAGACGATCAGCAGCCATGTCTTGCACTCGCCACTTGGAGAACTCGCCAGCATTCTCTGATTGAGAATGTTGCTCTCGTGTCACGTGACAAACATCAGAAGGAATCTAAGACACGGTCAACTTATCATCAACATCATCTAGTGCATTGCATTGCATTGCTTCGTCAAGCCTGTTGATGAGTACATCTGATATCGAAAAAAAAAAAATAATTTCGGGAGGGGGGGGGAATTTGCCTTCCTTTGCCTTTGACGGTCCCCAGTCTACCTGGAAGGCAGCAGGTTTGTGTCTCTCTTCATCTGGTCCCTAGCCTTTAACTGTCCCCAGTCTGCCTGCAAGGCAGCAGGTTTGTGTCTCTCTTTGTGAGGTCCCTAGCCTTTAACTGTCCCCAGTCTGCCTACAAGGCAGCAGGTTTGTGTCTTTCTTCGTCTAGTCCTTAGCCTTTGACCTGTGCGACATGGGAGATCCCACAATTAGCTGTGCTACCGTCAGTGTCATAGGAAGATGCCAGGAGGAACACATCAGAGGGAACGCCCATATCTATTCTATCATCCAAATTGTCCCGCTTGCTGTCCCTTCCCCTGTCCCGGTCCCCATGACACCACAGACTCCCAGGGCTGTCTATATAAGAGTATGAAGGTCAAGATTCGTGGAGTTTCACAGGCTGGGATTCTGAGATAAATGACACATTTTATTCATGTCTTCATTTTCATGAATGCGTTGGCAAAGCACATGATGTTGATATCCCCCTTGCTCTATCTCAGTGACATATCTGTGCCATCAACGTCTAACATATATATGTGACATCAACTTGTGACAGATGTTTGTGACATCAACGTCTAACATATGTATGTGACATCAACTTGTGACAGATGTTTGTGACATCAACGTCTAACATATGTATGTGACATCAACGTCTAACATATGTATGTGACATCAACTTGTGACATGTTTGTGACATCAACGTCTAACATATTTATGTGACATCAACTTGCGACAGATGTTTGTGACATCAACGTCTAACATATGTATGTGACATCAACTTGTGACAGATGTTTGTGACATCAACGTCTAACATATGTCTGTGACATCAACTTGTGACAGATGTTTGTGACATCAACGTCTAACATATGTATTGACATCAACTTGCTACAGATGTTTGTGACATCAACGTCTAACATATGTATGTGACATCAACTTGCGACAGATGTTTGTGACATCAACGTCTAACATATGTATGTGACATGAACTTGTGACAGATGTTTGTGACATCAACGTCTAACATATGTATGTGACATGAACTTGTGACAGATGTTTGTGACATCAACTTGCGACATATGTTTGTGACATCAACGTCTAACATATGTATGTGATATCAACTTGCGACAGATGTTTGTGACATCAACGTCTAACATATGTATGTGACATGAACTTGTGACAGATGTTTGTGACATCAACGTCTAACATATGTATGTGACATGAACTTGTGACAGATGTTTGTGACATCAACGTCTAACATATGTATGTGACATCAACTTGCGACAGATGTTTGTGACATCAACGTCTAACATATGTATGTGACATGAACTTGTGACAGATGTTTGTGACATCAACGTCTAACATATGTATGTGACATGAACTTGTGACAGATGTTTGTGACATCAACGTCTAACATACATATGTATGTGACATCAACTTGCGACAGATGTTTATGACATCAACGTCTAACATATGTATGTGACATCAACTTGCGACAGATGTTTGTGACATCAACGTCTAACATATGTATGTGACATCAACTTGCGACAGATGTTTGTGACATCAACGTCTAACATATGTATGTGACATCAACTTGCGACAGATGTTTGTGACATCAACGTCTAACATATGTATGTGACATCAACTTGCGTCAGATGTTTGTGACATCAACGTCTAACATATGTATGTGACATCAACTTGTGACAGATGTTTGTGACATCAACGTCTAACATATGTATGTGACATCAACTTACGACAGATGTTTGTGACATCAACTTGTGACATATATATGTGACATCAACTTGTGACAGATGTTGTGACATCAACTTGTGACATATATATATATGTAACATCAGCTTGTGACATATGTTTGTGACATCAACTTGTGACATATATATATGTAACATCTCATTGTGACACATTTTTGTGACATCAACTTGTTCAAATAATTATGGATGTAGAAATAAAATAACGGACAATATTATGTGCTGTTGTTCACTTAAATGTGAATGTAGAAATGAGAGAACCCATGATTCAAGCAAGGACTTAACTTGCACGCTATAAACACAAACAGAAAGTTCTAGTTCCGGGCGTGTGTAGTGACCTAAATAACAGGAACTTCTGTTGCAATACCCATTGCCGTCCAGGCAGCGACACCGGTCACAGGGGTCGTCTATGAGTTCTCCGTGGTTGTACCACTTGCCTTTGACAGTGCATCCGTCGTAGTGGGCTTCCGGCGGGGTTTCTGGGAAACAAGAAACATGGCATTGGAACTGGGTTCAAGGTCAGAAATATGACTTGAGGTGATGGTCAGCCCTGGTCCACTCATGTGTGTTTATCTAAGGGAGAAATGAGGGAGAAGTGAGGGAGAAGTGAGAGGGGAAGAAGTTATAAAGAAATGATGGAGGGAAAAATGAGGGAGAAGTGAGAGAGGAGAAGTGATGAAGAAGTGAGGGAGGGAGAAGTGAGGGAGAAGCAATGAGAGAGAAGTGAGAGAAATAAGAGAGAGAGAGAGAGAGAGAGAGAGAGAGAGAGAGAGAGAGAGAGAGAGAGAAGTGAGGAAGAAGTAATAGAAAAAAGTGAGGGAGAAGTGAGGGAGAAATGAGGGAGAAATGAGGGAGAAGTGAGAGGGAAGACGTTATAAAGAAATGATGGAGGGAAAAATGAGGGAGAAGTGAGAGAGGAGAAGTGATGAAGAAGTGAGGGAGGGAGAAGTGAGGGAGAAGCAATGAGAGAGAAGTGAGAGAAATAAGAGAGAGAGAGAGAGAGAGAGAGAGAGAGAGAGAGAGAAGTGAGGAAGAAGTAATAGAAAGAAGTGAGTGAGAAGTGATAGAGAAGAAGTGAGGGAGAAGTGAGAGAGAAGAAGTGAGGGAGAAGTGAGAGAGAAGTGACGGAGAAATGAGATAGAAGAAGTTATAAAGAAGTGATGGAGGGAGAAGTGAGGGAGAAGTGAGAGAGAAGAAGTGATGAATGAGTGAGGGACGGAGAAATGAGGGAGAAGCAATGAGAGAGAAGCGAGAGCGAGAGCAAGAGAGAGAGAGAGAGAGAGAAAGAGAAGCGAGGGAGAAGTAAGGAAGAAGTAAGAGAAGAAGTGAGGGAGAATTGAGGGGGAAGTGGGGAAGAAGAAGTGAATGAGAAGAAGTGAGGGGGAAGTGAGTGAGAAAAAAATTAGGTGTGAGGGGGAGGAAGAAAGGGATGAGAAATGATGGAGAAGTAAGAGAGAATAAGTGAGGAAGAAAAAGTGAAGGAGAAGTGAGTCAGATGTGTGGGAGAAGAAGTGAGGGAGAATTGAGGGAGAAGAAGTGAGGGAGAAAAAGTTAAAGAGAAGAAGTGAGGAAGAAGAAGTGAGGGAGAAACTATGAGAAGAAGTGGGGAAGAAGACAAGAGGAGACGTGAAGGAAAAGAAGTAAGATAAACAAACAAGAGAGAAGATGTGAGGGAGAAAAATACAGAGAAAACAGTAAGAAGAAGGAGTAAGGGAGAAGTGAGGGAAAATAAATTAGGGAGAAGAAATGCGGGCGAAGAAGTGATGGAGAAGACGTGAAAGAGAAGGTGTGATGGATCCTGTGGGCCAACAGACAGCAACAGATCTAGTAGACAGCCAGCGACAACACGCGGACACTGACAAACAACAGACAAGATCTAGTAGACAGCCAAAAACAAGCGGACACAGACAAACAACAGACAAGATCTAGTAGACAGCCATTGGCAACAAGCGAACACTGACAAACAACTTACAAGATCTACTAGACAGCCAGTGACAACAAGCAGACACTGACAAACAACAGACAAATCAAATCAAATCAAATCAACTTTATTAGGGTCACAAATTGGGCGCGCAGGCCCGTCTTACATTCGGCCCTTCCAATCACTCGTCTTTCGTTCATCAAGAGCATTATACATTTACATAGGAAGAAAAATAAACATTGTGAAATGAATGTTGTAAACATAAACAAGGCTAAACATGGAGGAAAATGTGTACACAAAAAGTATGTGACGTAAAAGTAGTGATGCCAGCGCGTCCCACACACACACACACACACCATACACACTCTCTCTCTCTCTCTCTCTCTCTCTCTCTCTCTCTCTCTCTCTCATTCACTCTCACTCACTCATTCACTCACACACACACACTCTCACTCATTCACTCTCCCGCTCACTCATTCACTCTCCCGTTCACTCATTCACTCTCCCGCTCACTCATTCACTCTCCCGCTCACTCATTCACTCTCACTCATTCTGTCTCTCCCGCTCACTCATTCACTCTCCCGCTCACTCATTCACTCTCCCGCTCACTCATTCACTCTCCCGTTCAATCATTCACTCTCCCGCTCACTCATTCACTCTCACTCATTCACTCTCACGCTCACTCATTCACTGTCCCGCTCACTCATTCACTGTCCCGCTCACTCATTCACTCTGCCGCTCACTCATTCACTCTGCCGCTCACTCATTCACTCTCACGCTCACTCATTTACTCACACGCCCACTCATTCACTCTCACGCTCAATCATTCACTCTCCCGCTCACTGATTCACTCTCACGCTCACTCATTCACTCTCACGCTCACTCATTCCTTCTCACGCTCACTCATTCACTCTCACTCATTCACTATCACGCTCACTCAATCACTCTCACGCTCACTCATTCACTCTCACTCATTCACTATCACGCTCACTCAATCACTCTCAAGCTCACTCATTCACTCTCACTCATTCACTATCACGCTCACTCAATCACTCTCACGCTCACTCATTCACTCTCACTCATTCACTATCACGCTCACTCAATCACTCTCACGCTCACTCATTCACTCTCACTCATTCACTATCACGCTCACTCAATCACTCTCACGCTCACTCATTCCCTCTCACGCTCACTCATTCACTCTCACGCTCACTCATTCACTCTCCCGCTCAATCATTCACTCTCCGCTCACTCATTCACTCTCACTAATACACTCTCCCGCTCACTCATTCACTCTTCCGCTCACTCATTCACTCTCACGCTCACTCATTCACTCTCACGCTCACTCATTCACTCACACTCATTCACTCCCACACACAGATACTCTCACTCATTCACTCTCCAGCTCACTCATTCGCTCTCACGCTCACTCATTCACTCTCCCGCTCACTCATTCACCCTCACGCTCACTCATTCACTCTCACGCTCACTCATTCACTCTCCCGCTCACTCATTAACTCTCACTCATTCACTCACCCGCTCACTCATTCACTCTCACGCTCAATCATTCACTCTCCCGCTCACTCATTCACTCTCACTGATTCACAAGATCTAGTAGATAGCCAGTGACGACAAGCGTACACTGACAAACAACAAACAAGATCTAGTAGACAGCCAGCGACAACAAGCGTACACTGACAAACAACAAACAAGATCTAGTAGACAGCCAGCGACAACAAGCGGACACTGACAAACAACAGACAAGTTCTAGTAGACAGCCAAAAACAAGCGGACACAGACAAAGAACAGAGAAGATCTAGTAGACAGCCATTGACAACAAGCGGACACTGACAAACAACAGACAAGATCTAGTAGACAGCCAAAAACAAGCGGACACAGACAAACAACAGACAAGATCTAGTAGACAGCCATTGGCAACAAGCGAACACTGACAAACAACTTACAAGATCTAGTAGACAGCCAGTGACAACAAGCAGACACTGACAAACAACAGACAAATCAAATCAAATCAACTTTATTAGGGTCACAAATTGGGCGCGCAGGCCCGTCTTACATTCGGCCCTTCCAATCACTCGTCTTTCGTTCATCAAGAGCATTATACATTTACATAGGAAGAAAAATAAACATTGTGAAATGAATGTTGTAAACATAAACAAGGCTAAACATGGAGGAAAATGTGTACACAAAAAGTATGTGACGTAAAAGTAGTGATGCCAGCGCGTCCCACACACACACACACACACCATACACACTCTCTCTCTCTCTCTCTCTCTCTCATTCACTCTCACTCACTCATTCACTCACACACACACACTCTCACTCATTCACTCTCCCGCTCACTCATTCACTCTCCCGTTCACTCATTCACTCTCCCGCTCACTCATTCACTCTCCCGCTCACTCATTCACTCTCACTCATTCTGTCTCTCCCGCTCACTCATTCACTCTCCCGCTCACTCATTCACTCTCCCGCTCACTCATTCACTCTCCCGTTAAATCATTCACTCTCCCGCTCACTCATTCACTCTCACTCATTCACTCTCACGCTCACTCATTCACTGTCCCGCTCACTCATTCACTGTCCCGCTCACTCATTCACTCTGCCGCTCACTCATTCACTCTGCCGCTCACTCATTCACTCTCACGCTCACTCATTTACTCACACGCCCACTCATTCACTCTCACGCTCAATCATTCACTCTCCCGCTCACTGATTCACTCTCACGCTCACTCATTCACTCTCACGCTCACTCATTCCTTCTCACGCTCACTCATTCACTCTCACTCATTCACTATCACGCTCACTCAATCACTCTCACGCTCACTCATTCACTCTCACTCATTCACTATCACGCTCACTCAATCACTCTCAAGCTCACTCATTCACTCTCACTCATTCACTATCACGCTCACTCAATCACTCTCACGCTCACTCATTCACTCTCACTCATTCACTATCACGCTCACTCAATCACTCTCACGCTCACTCATTCACTCTCACTCATTCACTATCACGCTCACTCAATCACTCTCACGCTCACTCATTCCCTCTCACGCTCACTCATTCACTCTCACGCTCACTCATTCACTCTCCCGCTCAATCATTCACTCTCCCGCTCACTCATTCACTCTCACTAATACACTCTCCCGCTCACTCATTCACTCTTCCGCTCACTCATTCACTCTCACGCTCGCTCATTCACTCTCACGCTCACTCATTCACTCACACTCATTCACTCCCACACACAGATACTCTCACTCATTCACTCTCCAGCTCACTCATTCGCTCTCACGCTCACTCATTCACTCTCCCGCTCACTCATTCACCCTCACGCTCACTCATTCACTCTCACGCTCACTCATTCACTCTCCCGCTCACTCATTAACTCTCACTCATTCACTCACCCGCTCACTCATTCACTCTCACGCTCAATCATTCACTCTCCCGCTCACTCATTCACTCTCACTCATTCACAAGATCTAGTAGATAGCCAGTGACGACAAGCGGACACTGACAAACAACAGACAAGATCTAGTAGACAGCCATTGGCAACAAGCGAACACTGACAAACAACAGACAAGATCTAGTAGACAGCCATTGGCAACAAGCGAACACTGACAAACAACAGACAAGATCTAGTAGACAGCCATTGGCAACAAGCGGACACTGACAAACAACAGACAAGATCTAGTAGACAGCCATTGGCAACAAGCGAACACTGACAAACAACACACAAAATCTAGTAGACAGCCAGTGACAACAAGCAGACACTGACAAACAACAGACAAGATCTAGTAGACAGCCAGCGACAACAAGCGGACACTGACAAACAACAGACAAGATCTAGTAGACAGCCAGTCACAACAAGCGAACACTGACAAAAAACAGACAAGATCTAGTAGACAGCCAGTCACAACAAGCGAACACTGACAAACAGACAAGATCTAGTAGACAGCCAACGACAACAAGCGGACACTGACAAACAACAGACAAGTTCTAGTAGACAGCCAAAAACAAGCGGAAACAGACAAAGAACAGAGAAGATCTAGTAGACAGCCATTGACAACAAGCGGACACTGACAAACAACATACAAGATCTAGTAGACAGTCAGCGACAACAAGCGGACACTGACAAACAACAGACAAGATCTAGTAGACAGCCAGCGACAACAAGCGAACAATGACAAACAACAGACAAGATCTAGTAGACAGCCAGCGACAAAAGCAGACACTGACAAACAACAGACAAGATCTAGTAGACAGCCATTAGCAACAAGCGAACACTGACAAACAACATACAAGATCTAGTAGACAGCCAGTGACAACAAGCAGACACTGACAAACAACAGACAAGATCTAGTAGACAGCCAGCGACAACAAGCGGACACTGACAAACAACAGACAGACAAGATCTAGTAGACAGCCAGCGACAACAAGCGGACACTGACAAAGAACAGACAAGATCTAGTAGACAGCCAGTCACAACAAGCGAACACTGACAAACAACAGACAAGATCTAGTAGACAGCCAGTCACAACAAGCGAACACTGACAAACAGACAAGATCTAGTAGACAGCCAACGACAACAAGCGGACACTGACAAACAACAGACAAGATCTAGTAGACAGCCAAAAACAAGCGGACACAGACAAACAACAGACAAGAGCTAGTAGACAGCCATTGATAACAAGCGGACACTGACAAACAACATACAAGATCTAGTAGACAGTCAGCGACAACAAGCGGACACTGACAAACAACAGACAAGATCTAGTAGACAGCCAGCGACAACAAGCGAACAATGACAAACAACAGACAAGATCTAGTAGACAGCCAGCGACAACAAGCGGACGCTGACAAACAACAGCCACGATTTAGTAAACAGTCAACGGCAAGCAGACACTGACAAACAAACAAACAGTAGGCGTACCTTTGACCACAGCTCCGCTACACACAGCTTCCAAGAGAGCGAGGAGAACCAGGCAGGCGATGGTAGACATGGCGGCTGTTGTTCTATAGGCCAGTACCCTACAGAGATGCTGTAAGTGTTCCCCCGCTTCTTACCAATGCAGCGAGACCGTTGTCTTCTGCTTATCCGAGGCTGTATTCATCTGATCCCCACTGCCGATTATAACTAATCTATACACATCATTATCAGTATTTACCAACACAGCCAGCAAACATGGCCGATCGTTGGTCGCCATTCCACATGACCATCCGGCGTCAGCTTGGGACTGTTTTGAACGACAACCAAACATCGCACGTTGAACTTTCTGTGATACTGTCATTAGTAGTGTAATGATGTAATCATTGACATCAGTAGTGTAATGATGTAATCATTGACATTAGTAATGCAATCATCCTGCTCTTGGTGGTAGGTTGCCTATGGAAAAGATAAAGGTGGTAATTCGTTTGGGGAACAGGTGAAGAAGACGGGGGAACAGATTAAGAACCCATATGTAGAAAGAATGAGATTGCGGGGAAGGGGGGGGGATCGGTAGGGGTTCTGGAAGAATCTCACAACTGAGAGGGAAGACCAGGAGAACTTTAAATCAGATAGCGGTGGGAACGATTAGTAGTATGACTCTTGGCTGGCTATTGAATGAAGGGACGGAGCACATATGGGAATGACCTGAGTGCAGTGACGTCGGTTCTTAACTCAACTCAACTCAACTCAACTCATCCGGGTGTTGCAGTTGTCACAAATGACGACTATTTTGCACCAACAAGTAGCTAAACTGGAAAATTTGTTATAAGCACAAATTGTCAGGACACCGGGAAGTAACATCATCATGAGCCATGCAATAACCACGGACAAGCCGTAGTACGCCTCTCACACGATCACCGGAGCCCTTCATCAGGTTTGTGTGCTTGTCTCAATTATGTCTCGTGGCTAAGCCAGCCAAGTTCTTATCTCTGCATTTCCTTGTCCTTCCCCCATCACATTTACCTGTTGTCATAAAGATTCCACTGTTATCCTCAACAT
Source organism: Cepaea hortensis (assembly GCA_963921405.1). Lineage (NCBI taxonomy): Eukaryota > Metazoa > Mollusca > Gastropoda > Stylommatophora > Helicidae > Cepaea > Cepaea hortensis. The sequence continues at coordinate 462,638 of OY992892.1, forward strand.
ATGGCCCAAAAATAAGGCATGTCGACATCTAGTTCCTCTGATAAGTTTACGACACTTTTCTTCTATTGTCCTACTGTTTGTGCTGCGAACTTTCTGTTTCTCGCCTGTCTTCTGCCCTGTCCGAACTGTTTCTCGCCTGTCTTCTGCCCTGTCCGAACTGTTTCTCGCCTGTCTTCTGGCCTGTCCGAACTGTTTCTCGCCTGTCTTCTGGCCTGTCCGAACTGTTTCTCGCCTGTCTTCTGGCCTGTCCGAACTGTTTCTCGCCTGTCTTCTGGCCTGTCCGAACGGTTTCTCGCCTGTCTTCTGGGCGACCGGCTCACATACCCCCGTAAGTAACCAACGCGACGCGATCCGCTACCGAATCTCGCGCAGCTGCGTTAGTAAAGGATATGCAACTAACTTTTTTAACAGTAAGGGATGATACTCTTATATAGACAGCCGTGAGAGCCTGTGGTATAATGGGAGGAAGTGGCAGAGGGGATAGGAACGATAAGAGGGGAAATATGGGTGTAAGAATATATATTCGAGCCCCGCTCCGATGTGTACCACATGAAGTGGCACACGGCTTGCATGTTTCAATGGTGCAGCTTCTGGTAGGGTCTCCTATATCGGACAGATCAAGGGATAGGATCCAGATGAAGCGAGACACAAACCTGCTACCTTATAGGTAGACTGGGGACAGTCAAAGACTAGGGACAAGATGAAGCGAGACACAAACCTGCTACCTTATAGGTAGACTGGGGACAGTCAAAGACTAGGGACCAGATGAAGCGAGACACAAACCTGCTACCTTATAGGTAGACTGGGGACAGTCAAAGACTAGGGACCAGATGAAGCGAGACACAAACCTGCTACCTTATAGGTAGACTGGGGACAGTCAAAGACTAGAGACCAGATGAAGCGAGACACAAACCTGCTACCTTATAGGTAGACTGGGGACAGTCAAAGACTAGGGACCAGATGAAGCGAGACACAAACCTGCTACCTTATAGGTAGACTGGGGACAGTCAAAGACTAGGGACCAGATGAAGCGAGACACAAACCTGCTACCTTATAGGTAGACTGGGGACAGTCAAAGACTAGGGACCAGATGAAGCGAGACACAAACCTGCTACCTTATAGGTAGACTGGGGACAGTCAAAGACTAGGGACCAGATGAAGCGAGACACAAACCTGCTACCTTATAGGTAGACTGGGGACAGTCAAAGACTAGGGACCAGATGAAGCGAGACACAAAACTGCTACCTTATAGGTAGACTGGGGACAGTCAAAGACTAGGGACCAGATGAAGCGAGACACAAACCTGCTACCTTATAGGTAGACTGGGGACAGTCAAAGACTAGGGACCAGATGAAGCGAGACACAAACCTGCTACCTTATAGGTAGACTGGGGACAGTCAAAGACTAGAGACCAGATGAAGGGAGACACAAACCTGCTACCTTATAGGTAGACTGGGGACAGTCAAAGACTAGGGACCAGATGAAGGGAGACACAAACCTGCTACCTTATAGGTAGACTGGGGACAGTCAAAGACTAGGGACCAGATGAAGCGAGACACAAACCTGCTACCTTATAGGTAGACTGGGGACAGTCAAAGACTAGGGACCAGATGAAGCGAGACACAAACCTGCTACCTTATAGGTAGACTGGGGACAGTCAAAGACTAGAGACCAGATGAAGCGAGACACAAACCTGCTGCAGGTCCGCATGGCCGAATGGGTAAGAACGTGGGTTCTTAAACATCCGGTGTGCTGATGCCGAGGTTAGCAGTTCAACCCCCTACACCGGACAGCTGGACTAAAATGTTGACCTGTCGTCCTTGACTTGGGGACGTAAATTACAAGTACCTCTGAAGTCGGAGTGGGTTCGCCTGATGGCGAGGGACACTGGTAATAGGGAATCCACACGCAAAATTCAGTCCATCGCTACTATAAATAGTGTGTATGGACTACGCTTGAGTTCAAAGCGAGCCTGGTGCCTTGTAGGTGACTGGGGACAATCAAAGGCTAGGGATCAGACGAAAAGAGACACAAACCTGCTGCCTTGTAGATAGACTGGGGACTGTCAAAGGCTAGGGATCAGACGAAAAGAGACACAAACCTGCTGCCTTGTAGGTGACTGGGGACAATCAAAGGCTAGGGATCAGACGAAAAGAGACACAAACCTGCTGCCTTGTAGGTAGACTGGGGACAATCAAAGGCTAGGGATCAGACGAAAATAGACACAAACCTGCTGCCTTGTAGGTAGACTGGGGACTGTCAAAGGCTAGGGATCAGACGAAAAGAGACACAAACCTGCTGCCTTGTAGGTAGACTGGGGACTGTCAAAGACAAATGAAGGCAAACAGAAAAATATATATATAGTTGTCGAAGTTGGATGTATTGAGCAACAGACTTGATGAAACAATGCACTTGATGATGATGATGAAAAGTTGCCTGTGTCTTAGCCTTGTTCTGATGTTTATCACGTGACAAGCGAGCAACGCTCTTCATCCGAGCATGTTGTCGATTTCTCCAAGCGGCGAGTGCAAGACGTGACTGCTGTTCGTCTACTATCATCATCATCGTAAAGTGCTGTCGTGTACGTACACCTTGCAGTCTACCATTGTTGACGTCTCCGTAGGCTTCAGCACAGCAAATAAACCAACAAACCTTCCATGATGCATTTACTTTTATATCTACAGGCACATAGTGATGATGATGATGATGATGATGATGATGATGATAATGATGATGATGATGATGATGATGATGATGATGATGATGATGATGATGATGATGATGATGATGATGATGATGATGATGAAGATGATGATGATAGCACAGGTATACCAAATGGAACTAAAATACGAAACGAGAACAATTCTGAGAGGTTACACATGTCAAAGGGAAAAACAAAAACTGGCATAGATAGCAAGCTTTAATATAGGGAGTGGAAGCACCTCCCAGCTCTATGTGCGGCCACATGCAAGCAATGGGGAGACGAAGCTAGATTTCCACACTGTGAAAGTTGAGTGCTGGATGTGGACTCGACGATGACCGAAGATCTCTGCCTGGGTTTTCGTTTCATGGAGACGAGTCCACTATGCGGGCACGGGTATGAGTTCTCCGTCTGAAGTACAAGGTAAACGCGTGATTTTAGTGCTCCGTCTTCTAGTTGCTGGAGCCATTGTGGCACAGTGGTCAGGTCATCCAACTACCAACCTCGGTTTAATAGAGTTAATTCCCGAAAAAAATGGGATCTTTTCAGCTTTTCATGTTCACGAAAGCTTGGTTTCACTTAACCTCAATAACTTTAATAAACTACACTAACGAACGAACTTTGTTTTCAGAGGGTCACAAATTGGGCACGTAGCCCCGTCATAGATTCATCTTCCAATAACTCATATTTCGTACAATAATTACCTATTGTGCATGTTACATTCGCATAGCAGAGCGAGAGAGAGAGAGAGAGAGAGAGAGAGAGAGAGAGAGAGAGAGAGAGAGAGAGAGAGAGAGAGAGAGAGAGAGAACAGAGAGACAGACAGACTGACCTACAGATGTGAGAGTTATTGAGAAAAACATGTGGTTCATATAAGTGTAAATTTAGAAATGAATGAACGCAGAATATAAGCAAAGAATTTGTTTACATAATTGTAAATATGGAAATGAATGGATCGAGATGTTAAGAAATGATGCTGTTCACATAATTGTGGATGTAGAAATGAGATAACACAACATTCAAGCAAGGACTTGCACGGGACAGACACAAACGAAGGTCCCAGCTCCTGGCTTGTGACCATCCATCCAACATGTGCCATACCGGAAAACGTGGGCGGTCATGTTTTGCCATATCACTCGATCACCAGAGTCGTGGATCAGCTCTGTATTCCTGTCTCGCCCATGCCATGTGGCCAAGCCATCCAGGTATTTTCCTCTCGGTCTTCCTCTTGGTCTGTTCCCTTCGATCTTGCCAGTTGTCACTAAGTTCTCCAATTCATTTCTTCTCATAACATGTCCAAAAAATGTTGACTGTCTACGTCTAATTTCTCTAATCATTTTACGATTTTCATTTGTCTCCTGTAGTACTTGGCCATTGGTTTTTCTGTCTGTCCATGGTATTCTTTGCATTTTCCTCAGAAATCACATTTCTGCATCACATACATGACCAAATAATAGTGTTTCTCTCTTCTCTTATCCCTCCATGCCACCGCCTAAGTCTATCCGCATGATTCCCCCTAAATGTGCCTCTTCTACCATAGCTCATTCTGGTTGTCACAATGTTTTCCAACGCCCCTTTTCTTATCACAAACATGACCAAATAATGATGTTTCTCTCTTTCCTATAGCTGTATGTAATGTTCTACTTTGATTAGCCCCTTCCAGGCAGTCATTAAGTACTCAGTCAATTCAAGATATTCGCAACATTTGTCTTAGGAACCACATCCTTGTTGCCTACAAGCTCTTCCTAATTGCTCCTTCATATTCCATACAACAAAGGAGGTTCCATATAACATTTCACCACTCTTTTCCTGATATCCAATGATAATGGATTACTGCATAAGATACTTTTTCATGTTATATTCATATCATATCACTCACTGATAACACACTAACTAAACAAACATCTAGTTCATTTTTTTTTAAAAAGCATATAGTACATACCCAACAAACAGCCATCTCATAGTCAAACAAACTTCTAGTTCTTAGTTAAACAGCCATCTCATAGCCAAATAAAATTCTAGTTCATAGTCGAACACACAAGACAGAAACTAACCAAACAGCTCCGAGACTGTGCTAGAAGCATTGTGGGCCAGGTCTGCGAGCTCCCCACCGAGAGTGAAGATTTTAGAAGATGCAAATGACCTCTCACCCTGGTGATTGTAGAATGTGTCAACATTACTCTCAGGTCACATACACATGATACAGATGCTTGCAAACACCAGCAAATGATGTTAGTACTGTTATATACTGTGGCGAAAGGGTCACAAAGGCAATTCCCAATCCCACATACTGCGTTCAAAACACAGCTGTGGGCGATTTGGAAGCTGAACACCTTGCGCTGCTTTTCATACAATGATATGAGTGCCGGTTGTTCAGAAAGCAATGGCAAACTACTGAACTTAAACTTGGCGAGAAATCACAAACAATATATCAAAGCATTATCTATTAGGCAATTCCAGCCGTTGCTTTGCAAACAGTAGACTTCCTGTTAACCCTTGGACATCCACGGGGATACCGTTCTTGACCTTGTATGGCGTCTATGTTTAGGGAATACACTGTTTTGAAATCGCAAAAAGCCAAGAAATGCTGGGGTTGACTGTAACATCCTGTAAGGGTCAAGCAAATATCCATTGGCACCTTGCCGTCTTGACAGACGATAGTTTGTGCTTTAAAAAGGCATAATAACTTTTAACTATGGCGGTAGCGAGTGTGACTGATAAGGCCAATTTGCGCTGTAAATGTCCGTTCACAGTGGGTGCATGTGAACACGTGGTCATTTCCACCATCATGCACCATCTTACGTCTCAAACGCTTGGTGTGTGACTTTTCTGCAATAATTTTCTCCTTTGACTTTATTCCATTTCTGATATTTGCCCTCCATGCAACACGTTCAGCGGCGACTTGCTCCCAATGTGCATTATCAATGCCTGTATCAATCATGTCCCGCTTACACACATCTTTGTATCGTAGTAGAGGCCGACCCTGAGATCTCTTACCCATCTGTAATTCACCAAAAAAGATATCCTTTGGTATTCTACCATCATCCATCCTCCTAAGATGTCCTATCCATCTAAGTCTACGAAGACTGAGCATGGAATAAACTGTCACACAACCTGATCTTTCCAATACTTCAGTATTTGTGATTTTGTCTTGCCACTTAATATCAAGAATTCTTCGCAGACACCGCATATGAAAGCTGTTTAAATTGTTCTCTTGGTGTGAGTAAGTTGTCCAGGTTTCACTGCCATAGAGAAGAGTACTAAGGACACAGGCTTGATAGACAATGACTTTTGTTTTGGCAGTAAGCTTCCTGTTCTCCCAGACTCTTTTTCTTAACCTGTTCATTGTTGTTGCTGCCTTACCAATCCGGATGTTGATTTCCTGATCTAGGGATAATTTGCTATTTACCACTGATCCTAGATATGTAAAATGGTCTACTATCTCTAGTTCGGCGTCGTCAATAAAGATTGATGGTACCTCATGTGCACCTTGTGACATAATCTGTGTCTTCTTTTTGCTAATTGTTAAACCAAATTCAGAACAAGCATTGGAGAATGCAGATAGTAGACATTGCAATTCTTCCTCAGAGTGGGTCGTAACTGCAGCATCATCTGCAAAAAGCAACTCTCTGATCAGTACCCTCCTAATTTTGGTCTTAGCCTTCAATCTCTGAGCATTGTAGAGGCCGCCATCTGAGCGTGAGTGAATGTATATACCACCATCCTGATCACGAAATGCATATTTCAGTAGAAGTGAAAAGTATATTCCAAAGAGGGTGGGAGCTAGTACACAACCTTGCTTAACTCCACTCTTGATTTCAAATTCTTCAGAAGTTGCACCATCAAACTTGATTATACCCTTCATGCCTGTGTGGAACGATTCCACAATGGACAGAAGAGTTGGTGGGCAGCCAATCTTCTTTAGTGCCTTGAACAGACCCTCACGACTGACCAAGTCAAATGCCTTTGTGAGGTCGATGAAGGCAATAAACAGTGGTTGATTCTGTTCACGGCATTTTTCTTGCATTTGTCGCAATGAGAATATCATATCAGTGGTAGACCGGTTCTGTCGAAAGCCACACTGTGATTCGGGGTAGACTTGATCTCCTAGGACTTGAAGTCTGTGCAGAACAATTCTGGCAAATACTTTTCCAACAATACACAGAAGTGAGATACCCCTATAGTTGTTGCAGTCGCTCCGATCGCCCTTGTTCTTGTACAGTGTTATGATGCTTGAATCTTTGAAATCCTGTGGGACTTGTCCTTCACGCCAGCATAGCTCTATTAGCTGGCGGATCTGTATAGTGAGTGTGTCTTGCCCACTCCTGATAACCTCTATTGGAATCCCATCCTTACCTGGAGCCTTGCCAGATGCAAGTTCATTTATAGCACACTTAACTTCTGTTATGGTGGGAAGTGTGTCCAGGTGGTCAAGAGTTGGTAGAGCCTCTATGGCGTTGAGAGCATCATCCGCTAGTTTGGTCTCACTTGAGTAAAGCTCCAAATAGTGCTCTACCCATCTGTCCATCTGCTGTTTCTTATCAGTGATGACTTCTCCAGTCAAGGTTTTCAATGGTGCACTTCTTTTGATCACTGGACCACAAGCTTTCTTTATTCCTTCATACATGCTTCTTATGTCTCCCTTATCACTTGCGATTTGAATGGACTCACATAACTTGATCCAATAATCATTTGCACACTGCCTGGCAGCCTTTTGCACATCCTTCCTAGCTTGCCTTAGCTCACTCAGAGTGTTACGCGTTGGTCTTTCCTTGTTTCTTAAGAGAGCTTTCTTCTTCTTATCAATCAGGGGCTGCAGAGTCTCGCTGTTTGCCGCAAACCAGTCCTGCCTCTTATGATCCACAGTGCCGTAAACCCCTACGGCAGTTTTATAAAGAGTTTCCTTAATTTGACCCCACTTTTCATTTACTGTACAATTTTCTGGTGTATCAGTGAAAGCATCTTCAAGTTGCTGTTGAAACTGAAAGCACTTTTCAGGATCATGAGTGTTAATAATATTAATCCTGTGGCTAGATTTGTGTTTAGCTGTGTAGATTCTCTTTGGTCTCAGTCTAACCCTTGCAACAACCAAAGAATGATCCGTATCACAGTCAGCACTGTGGTAACTACGAGTCAATGATATATGGTTCAGATGTTGTCTCCGTGTGATGATGAAGTCCAGCTGGTGCCAATGGCCGGATCTTGGATGTTTCCATGTGACCTTATGCATCTCTTTTGTTTTAAAAAAAGAGTTTGTAATACATAGGTCATTTCTGGTGCAATGCTCCAGCAGCCTTTGCCCATTTTCATTCATGCGACCGATGTTGTATTTTCCAAGGCACACTGGCCATGAACTTGAGTCCTTGCCCACACGAGCATTGAAATCACCGAGCATATAAATGTAGTCAGATTTTGGAACTGCCTTGATCACGGAGTCTAACTCCTCATAGAACAAATCCTTCACATCATCAGAGGAATCGAGTGTCGGTGCATATGCAGTAATAATGGTGGCAAACCCAAAAGAGGTTGCCAAGCGCAGGGATAATAGTCTTTCATTTCCTCCTGCTGGAATTTCAATCATTCCCAGTAGCGAATTCTTCACTGCAAAGCCCACACCGTGTTGCCTTTTTTCTGCCTGCCCTCTACCCTTCCAGAAAAAGGTGTAATTGTTTCCCCTGAGTGACCCTTCCTCAGCGAGGCGAGTCTCCTGCAGGCCAGCAATATCAATGTTAAGACGATTGAGTTCGGCATCAATCACAGCCGTTTTTCTCACATCGTCAATATTGGTCAAGTCAGTGGAAAATCCTGGACACATGTTTCTCACGTTCCAGGTTGCAAGCCGTAGCTTGAGGTTTCTATTTTTATTTTTGTTTGTACCTGGTGCATTGGTTTTACAGCTGTCATTTAGTCAGAATCACATTCAGTGGACATTAGAACCTATCATTTAGTCAGAATCACATTCAGCAGACATTAGAGCCTGTCATTTAGTCAGAATCACATTCAGCTGACATTAGAACCTGTCATTTAGTCAGAATCACATTCAGTGGACATTAGAACCTATCATTTAGTCAGAATCACATTCAGTGGGCATTAGAACCTGTCATTTAGTCAGAATCACATTCAGTGGACATTAGAACCTATCATTTAGTCAGAATCACATTCAGCGGACATTAGAATCTATCATTTAGTCAGAATCACATTCAGCAGACATTAGAACCTGTCATTTAGTCAGAATCACATGCAGCAGACATTTGAACCTGTCATTTAGTCAGAATCACATTTAGCAGACATTAGAACCTGTCATTTAGTCAGAATCACATTCAGCAGACATTAGAGCCTGTCATTTAGTCAGAATCACATTCAGTGGACATTAGAACCTGTCATTTAGTCAGAATCACATTCAGCAGACATTAGAGCCTGTCATTTAGTCAGAATCACATTCAGTGGACATTAGAACCTATCATTTAGTCAGAATCACATTCAGTGGACATTAGAATCTATCATTTAGTCAGAATCACATTCAGCAGACATTAGAACCTGTCATTTAGTCAGAATCACATTCAGTGGGCATTTGAACCTGTCATTTAGTCAGAATCACATTCAGTGGGCATTAGAACCTGTCATTTAGTCAGAATCACATTCCGTGGACATTAGAACCTATCATTTAGTCAGAATCACATTCAGTGGACATTAGAACCTATCATTTAGTCAGAATCACATTCAGCAGACATTAGAGCCTGTCATTTAGTCAGAATCACATTCAGCTGACATTAGAACCTGTCATTTAGTCAGAATCACATTCAGCGGACATTAGAACCTATCATTTAGTCAGAATCACATTCAGTGGGCATTAGAACCTGTCATTTAGTCAGAATCACATTCAGTGGACATTAGAACCTATCATTTAGTCAGAATCACATTCAGTGGACATTAGAACCTATCATTTAGTCAGAATCACATTCAGCAGTCATTAGAGCCTGTCATTTAGTCAGAATCACATTCAGCTGACATTAGAACCTGTCATTTAGTCAGAATCACATTCAGCGGGCATTAGAACCTGTCATTTAGTCAGAATCACATTCAGTGGACATTAGAACCTATCATTTAGTCAGAATCACATTCAGCGGACATTAGAACCTATCATTTAGTCAGAATCACATTCAGCAGTCATTAGAGCCTGTCATTTAGTCAGAATCACATTCAGCTGACATTAGAACCTGTCATTTAGTCAGAATCACATTCAGCGGGCATTAGAACCTGTCATTTAGTCAGAATCACATTCAGTGGACATTAGAACCTATCATTTAGTCAGAATCACATTCAGCGGACATTAGAACCTATCATTTAGTCAGAATCACATTCAGCAGACATTAGAACCTGTCATTTAGTCAGAATCACATGCAGCAGACATTTGAACCTGTCATTTAGTCAGAATCACATGCAGCAGACATTTGAACCTATCATTTAGTCAGAATCACATTCAGTGGACATTTGAACCTGTCATTTAGTCAGAATCACATTCAGTGGGCATTAGAACCTGTCATTTAGTCAGAATCACATTCAGTGGGCATTAGAACCTGTCATTTAGTCAGAATCACATTCAGTGGACATTAGAACCTGTCATTTAGTCCGAATCACATTCAGCTGACATTAGAACCTGTCATTTAGTCAGAATCACATTCAGTGGGCATTAGAACCTGTCATTTAGTCAGAATCACATTCAGTGGACATTAGAACCTGTCATTTAGTCAGAATAACATTCAGCAGACATTAGAACCTGTCATTTAGTCAGAATCACATTCAGTGGACATTAGAACCTGTCATTTAGTCAGAATCACATTCAGTGGACATTAGAACCTGTCATTTAGTCAGAATCACATTCAGTGGACATTAGAACCTGTCATTTAGTCAGAATCACATTCAGCTGACATTAGAACCTGTCATTTAGTCAGAATCACATTCAGTGGACATTAGAACCTGTCATTTAGTCAGAATCACATTCAGCTGACATTAGAACCTGTCATTTAGTCAGAATCACATTCAGTGGACATTAGAACCTATCATTTAGTCAGAATCACATTCAGCAGACATTAGAGCCTGTCATTTAGTCAGAATCACATTCAGCTGACATTAGAACCTGTCATTTAGTCAGAATCACATTCAGTGGACATTAGAACCTATCATTTAGTCAGAATCACATTCAGTGGGCATTAGAACCTGTCATTTAGTCAGAATCACATTCAGTGGACATTAGAACCTATCATTTAGTCAGAATCACATTCAGCAGACATTAGAACCTGTCATTTAGTCAGAATCACATGCAGCAGACATTTGAACCTGTCATTTAGTCAGAATCACATGCAGCGGACATTTGAACCTGTCATTTAGTCAGAATCACATTCAGTGGACATTTGAACCTATCATTTAGTCAGAATCACATTCAGTGGGCATTAGAACCTGTCATTTAGTCAGAATCACATTCAGTGGACATTAGAACCTATCATTTAGTCAGAATCACATTCAGTGGACATTAGAACCTATCATTTAGTCAGAATCACATTCAGCAGACATTAGAGCCTGTCATTTAGTCAGAATCACATTCAGTGGACATTAGAACCTATCATTTTGTCAGAATCACATTCAGTGGGCATTAGAACCTGTCATTTAGTCAGAATCACATTCAGTGGACATTAGAACCTATCATTTAGTCAGAATCACATTCAGCGGACATTAGAATCTATCATTTAGTCAGAATCACATTCAGCAGACATTAGAACCTGTCATTTAGTCAGAATCACATGCAGCAGACATTTGAACCTGTCATTTAGTCAGAATCACATTCAGTGGACATTTGAACCTATCATTTAGTCAGAATCACATTCAGTGGGCATTAGAACCTGTCATTTAGTCAGAATCACATTCAGTGGACATTAGAACCTATCATTTAGTCAGAATCACATTCAGTGGGCATTAGAACCTGTCATTTAGTCAGAATCACATTCAGTGGACATTAGAACCTGTCATTTAGTCAGAATCACATTCAGCTGACATTAGAACCTGTCATTTAGTCAGAATCACATTCAGTGGGCATTAGAACCTGTCATTTAGTCAGAATCACATTCAGTGGACATTAGAACCTGTCATTTAGTCAGAATAACATTCAGCTGACATTAGAACCTGTCATTTAGTCAGAATCACATTCAGCTGACATTAGAACCTGTCATTTAGTCAGAATCACATTCAGTGGACATTAGAACCTGTCATTTAGTCAGAATCACATTCAGCAGACATTAGAAACCGTCATTTAGTCAGAATCACATTCAGCTGACATTAGAACCTGTCATTTAGTCAGAATCACATTCAGTGGACATTAGAACCTGTCATTTAGTCAGAATCACATTCAGCTGACATTAGAACCTGTCATTTAGTCAGAATCACATTCAGTGGACATTAGAACCTGTCATTTAGTCAGAATCACATTCAGCTGACATTAGAACCTGTCATTTAGTCAGAATAACATTCAGCTGACATTAGAACCTATCATTTAGTCAGAATCACATTCAGTGGACATTAGAATCTATCATTTAGTCAGAATCCCATTCAGTGGGAATTAGAACCTGTCATTTAGTCAGAATCACATTTAGCAGACATTAGAACCAGAATCACATACAGCGGGCGTTAGAATCCATTGTCAATTTAGTAGAGCATTCCTTCAATGAACAGCATTTACGTGAAGGGTATGCAGATGGGTGACACAATGGTTTCTGACCTCTGCATCTTTAGGGGTCACCCACTCCAAGATTTCAGTTAGGGTTAGTTCAATTACCTGTCAAGGAAGCATGGCCAAAAGTGTTGCATGAGGTTTGTAAAACTAGCATAGAGCTTGTTGGCAATCTGTTGCTTTGTAATTGGGTTTGGCTGTTGATATGACTGACTGGCACCTGGCCGTCTTGACAGATGATAGTTTGTAAAATGGAGTTATACCTCTCCATAACAGAAAGCCTGGGTTGAGTTTAGAGACCATGTGTTGCCCATGCAGCATGATCCCTCTCTCGGCCTGCCTAGTTTACTGCAGAGGAAAGGTAACACCAATACGTCTGAAACAAGACAAGCTGCAGAAGCTGCCAGATCAGCAAAGCAATACTCAACTGTCCGCCTGTCAGAGCTTCCATCCTAGACCAGTTGCCGGCCAAGGCCTAGAGCCTGGTCTGCCCTGCCATGACATTTAGTCTTTAGGTTGCATTTCCTCTCACTAGGGTATGGCTTGTACCCTCCCAATTGCACTCCTCCGCCCGAAGCCGTTGGCACAATATGGGGTGTTGGGTTTGGTGAGCGTTACCCAACATTTGGCGCTAACAGAAAGCAGGTAGTACCGTTGACTGTTATACGATAGCTCAGTCATATCTGACTAAGACCTGACACCTGGTTGCTGATATATTATAGTATGTGTCTAGTCTTCTGTGTTTTATTACTATCTGCCAGTTGCAGACACGAATTCTACAACTAAAACATTACTTCGTTGTTTGATTACATTCTGCCACTTAAAGACATGAATGATATAAGCGATAACATTACTTTCGTGTTTGTTTGTATTTATATTTACTTTTGTGTACATCCTGTCCAGAGAAAAGAAGTTGTGTAATAATCAAGCTCACCTGTTTGTTACTGCTTGTGTCTGGGTTACAAGAGGAGTCTGATGATACGGAGGATGTCATGTCACTGTCCAGAGAAAAGAAGTTGTGTAATAATCAAGCTCACCTGTTTGTTACTGCCTGTGTCTGGGTTACAAGAGGAGTCTGATGATACGGAGGATGTCATGTCACTGTCCAGAGAAAAGAAGTTGTGTAATAATCAAGCTCACCTGTTTGTTACTGCCTGTGTCTGGGTTACAAGAAGAGTCTGATGATACGGAGGATGTCATGTCACTGTCCAGAGAAAAGAAGTTGTGTAATAATCAAGCTCACCTGTTTGTTACTGCCTGTGTCTGGGTTACAAGAAGTTGTGTAATAATCAAGCTCACCTGTTTGTTACTGCCTGTGTCTGGGTTACAAGAGGAGTCTGATGATACGGAGGATGTCATGTCACTGTCCAGAGAAAAGAAGTTGTGTAATAATCAAGCTCACCTGTTTGTTACTGCCTGTGTCTGGGTTACAAGAGGAGTCTGATGATACGGAGGATGTCATGTCACTGTCCAGAGAAAAGAAGTTGTGTAATAATCAAACTCACCTGTTTGTTACTGCCTGTGTCTGGGTTACAAGAGGAGTCTGATGATACGGAGGATGTCATGTCACTGTCCAGAGAAAAGAAGTTGTGTAATAATCAAACTCACCTGTTTGTTACTGCCTGTGTCTGGGTTACAAGAGGAGTCTGATGATACGGAGGATGTCATGTCACTGTCCAGAGAAAAGAAGTTGTGTAATAATCAAGCTCACCTGTTTGTTACTGCCTGTGTCTGGGTTACAAGAGGAGTCTGATGATACGGAGGATGTCATGTCACTGTCCAGAGAAAAGAAGTTGTGTAATAATCAAACTCACCTGTTTGTTACTGCCTGTGTCTGGGTTACAAGAGGAGTCTGATGATACGGAGGATGTCATGTCACTGTCCTCGTGTAAGGAGAGGGCCGAGTCACTGTTGGAGATGGTGGCATCGGGCAGGAACAGCTTGCTGGGTGGGGAGTAGACCTGGGACTCATCCACAGCCAGGATCTGCATCTCCGGGGTGAAGACTGTGATGGGAAGTCAGGAATTACATAGGTGAGCTTGTGGGATGTGTTGCACAAGATGTGCTGAGTGTGTGAATGTGCTGTGTGTGTGGGATGTGTTGGGCAAGATGTGCTGAGTTGTGAGTTTACTGAGTATGGGATGTGTTGGGCTAGATGTGCTGAGTGTGTGAATGTGCTGAGTGTGTGAATGTGCTGTGTGTATGGGATGTGTTGGGCAAGATGTGCTGAGTTGTGAATTTGCTGAGTGTGGGATGTGTTGGGCTAGATGTGCTGAGTGTGTGAATGTGCTGTGTGTGTGGGATGTGTGGGGCAAGATGTGCTGTGTGTGTGAATGTGCTGTGTGTGTGAATGTGCTGCGTGTGTGGGATGTGTGGGGCAAGATGTCTGTGTGTGTGAATGTGCTGTGTGTGTGGGATGTGTGGGGTCAAGATGTGCTGTGTGTGGATGTGCTGTATGTGTCGGATGTCCTGGATGTGTGGGATGTGCTGGATGTGTGGGATGTATTAGGTGTGCTTGGTACGTGGGATGTGCTTGGTGTGTGGGATGTGATGGGTGTGTGTGAGACGTATTAGGTGTGCTTGGTGTGTGGGATGTGATGGGTGTGTGTGAGACGTATTAGGTGTGCTTGGTGTGTGGGATGTGATGGGTGTGTGTGAGACGTATTAGGTGTGCTTGGTGTGTGGGATGTGATGGGTGTGTGTGAGACGTATTAGGTGTGCTTGGTGTGTGGGATGTGATGGGTGTGTGTGAGACGTATTAGGTGTGCTTGGTGTGTGGGATGTGATGGGTGTGTGTGAGATGTATTAGGTGTGCTTGGTGTGTGGGATGTGATGGGTGTGTGTGAGATGTATTAGGTGTGCTTGGTGTGTGGGATGTGATGGGTGTGTGGGATGTGCTGGGTGTGTGGGATGTGCTTGGTGTGTGGGATGTGCTGGGTGTGTGGGATGTGTTTGGTGTGTGGGATGTGCTGAGTGTGTGGGATGTGCTAAGGGTGTGGGATAAGCTGACTGAGCAGAATGCGACGGTGAGTGAGCCAGATGTGCTATGTGAGCCGGATGTGGTGAATCAGCTGTCAGTGGAAGGTATTGAGTGGCATGTGGTTGGAGAAACATGCTGAGTGAGTGGGTATAGTGAGTTGGATGTGGCAAGTGAGTGAGTGAGATCTGGTGAGAGGAATAATTACAAGAAAGATGTGGTGAGTAAATGTGCTGTGTGCTCTATCAGCGATATGTGCTGTGTGGTGTGTGTGTGGTATGCACTATGTGAGTGCTATGTACTGTGTGAGTGCTATGTGCTGTATGAGTGCAATGTGATGGTGAGTGCTATGTGATGGTGAGTGCTATGTGTTGTATGAGTGCAATGTGATGGTGAGTGCTATGTGATGGTGAGTGCTATGTGTTGTGTGAGTTCTGTGTGCTGTGTAAGTGCTATGTGCTGTGCGAGTGCTATGTGCTATGAGAGTGCTATGTGCTGTGTGAGTGCCATGTGCTGTGTGAGTGCTATGTGAGTCAGTTTGATGTGATGAGTGAGGTAAATGTGGTGAATCAGACAACCCCAATACATAAACTGAACTTATATATTCCCCTCCACAAAACTTCTGGCTTACCTCACACCATCATGTTCCCCCACATCATATTCTTCACCCACAATGGTCCCCACAACACAACATAAACATTACATGTAGCTTCATGCCTACCTCCCTTAACCTTAACTTCAAAAGCAGCCCCCTCCCCCTTGCTCACTCCAGACCTAAGCTTTATATATAGATTCTACCATATCCCAGCCTCCATATGTAGCTACCTCCACACCCTAAACTTCACATGTAGCTACCTCCACACCCTAAACTTCACATGTAGCTACCTCCACACCCTAAACTTCACATGTAGCTACCTCCACACCCTAAACTTCACATGTAGCTACCTCCACACCCTAAACTTCACATGTAGCTACCTCCACACCCTAAACTTCACATGTAGCTACCTCCACACCCTAAACTTCACATGTAGCTACCTCCACACCCTGAACTTCACATGTAGCTACCTCCACACCCTGAACTTCACATGTAGCTACCTCCACACCCTAAACTTCACATGTAGCTACCTCCACACCCTAAACTTCACATGTAGCTACCTCCACACCCTAAACTTCACATGTAGCTACCTCCACACCCTAAACTTCACATGTAGCTACCTCCACACCCTAAACTTCACATGTAGCTACCTCCACACCCTAAACTTCACATGTAGCTACCTCCACACTCTAAACATCACATGCATCCCCTTCCTCTAGGCCTTAAACTTCACATAAAGCTTCACCCACACCCTAAACTACACATAAAGCTTCACCCATACCCTAAACTTCACATAAAGCTTCACCCACACCCTAAACTTCACATAAAGCTTCACCCACACCCTAAACTACATGAAACTCCCCCGGATACTGAACTGCCCATGTAGCTTGACCCACACCTCAAACTTCACATGCAGCCTCTATTTACCCAGAAGACACAAGCTGAACTTACACGGAGTCTCCCCCCGGATGTCGCTGTTGTAGAGATCCGACACGAAATCACTGAGAGAGGAATACGACGAGCTGTTGCTGCTAGCTCCATCACTGTCGCTGCCACTTTCATCTGTGGGGTTATTGCTGTGGCCCTTAGACATCGAGGCCAGGGCAGCGGCCAGGGACGAGCTGTTGTCGTAGACATGGAAGTCCACCTTCTGCAGCTGCTGGGCGTACCACTTGGCCTTGTCTCCAATAAGACTGGGGTCATAGACACCGGTCTGAATCCGCTGGAAGACGTGATTGGTGGGACATAAGGCCCACTCGGACAGGTATTCCACAGCCTTAAAGTGAAGGGAGTATGCGAATTACTGGGTCATTTAAACACAGAGGTCAAGTTTCACATTAGTGTTAAATTCTATAACACCTGGAGGTCATCATCATCATCATGTGCCCTGCCAGCTGGCATAGGCATCCATGTCTGCCACAGATCTCTGTCTTTGGTGTTCTGGATCAACTCTGCTACTGATATTCTTCTATGCCACCGTCTCAGTCCATCCAGCATCATTTCTCTCGGTCTGCCTCTCCCCACTCTTCCCTTTGATCTTTCCAGTTGTCACGATGTTCTCCAATGCCTCTCTTCTCATCACATGACCAAAGAAAGCTGTTTGCCTCTTTCTTATTATTGCATATTTTCTAGTTTTATTAGTCTGTTTCCGGCAATCATTGTTAGTTACTCTGCCAGTCCAAGGAATTCACAACAATCATCTTATGAATAACATGTCTGTTGCTTCCAAGTTCTTCCTAATTTGTTCATGTACATTACAAGATTCACTGCCATACCCAGAGGTAAAATAAAACTGTCATCCACTTCCATACCCAGAGGTAAAATAAAACTGTCATCCACTGCCATACCCGGAGGTAAAATAAAACTGTCATCAACTGCCATACCTGGAGGTAAAATAAAACTGTCATCCACTGCCATACCCGGAGGTAAAATAAAACTGTCATCCACTGCCATACCCGGAGGTAAAATAAAACTGTCATCCACTGCCATACCCGGAGGTAAAATAAAACTGTCATCCACTGCCATACCCGGAGGTAAAATAAAACTGTCATCCACAGCCATACCTGGAGGTAAAATAAAACTGTCATCCACTGCCATACCCGGAGGTAAAATAAAACTGTCATCCACTGCCATACCCAGAGGTAAAATAAAACTGTCATCCACTGCCATACCCAGAGGTAAAATAAAACTGTCATCCACTGCCATACCGAGGTAAAATAAAACTGTCATCCACTGCCATACCTGGAGGTAAAATAAAACTGTCATCCACTGCCATACCCGGAGGTAAAATAAAACTGTCATCCACTGCCATACCCAGAGGTAAAATAAAACTGTCATCCACTGCCATACCCAGAGGTAAAATAAAACTGTCATCCACTGCCATACCCGGAGGTAAAATAAAACTGTCATCCACTGCCATACCCGGAGGTAAAATAAAACTGTCATCCACTGCCATACCCGGAGGTAAAATAAAACTGTCATCCACTGCCATACCCAGAGGTAAAATAAAACTGTCATCCACTGCCATACCCGGAGGTAAAATAAAACTGTCATCCACTGCCATACCCAGAGGTAAAATAAAACTGTCATCCACTGCCATACCCAGAGGTAAAATAAAACTGTCATCCACTGCCATACCCGGAGGTAAAATAAAACTGTCATCCACTGCCATACCCGGAGGTAAAATAAAACTGTCATCCACTGCCATACCTGGAGGTAAAATAAAACTGTCATCCACTGCCATACCCGGAGGTAAAATAAAACTGTCATCCACTGCCATACCCAGAGGTAAAATAAAACTGTCATCCACTGCCATACCCAGAGGTAAAATAAAACTGTCATCCACTGCCTATGGTAAGTACCCTGTGGAGTAGGTGAAGTGTGGGGGGAGGGGTGTGTCTTGGGCTTGAGGATTTACGGCACCTGGTTAGTGCAGTCACCGCGAGCTGTGCATGTTAGGGTTTTTATATTTGCCCCCGAACGAAAACAATCCACACCTGACCAAGGATTTCAACCCAGATCTCCTGAAGGATAACACAGAGTTCTCGCCATTGGGCCAGCCATTCCTGGAGGTAATAGAAAATAAAGTTCCCGTCTGTCACCGCCTTGAATATTTATGAATCCACAAACAGCGGGAGCACTAGCAGAGTTGATAGTGAACTACACTGGCAGTGCCATGAGCGCAGTCGGACACAGGTTCCATGCCTAGGCTTGTCGCTTGCCAAAGTGAGGAAAAGATTAACCACCTACTGCTTCTTGCTCTTGGGCCTACACAATGTGATGGCTCTGTCACATCACCGACCCATAGCAAGAAATTGCCTTGGGACAATTATTATTATTATTACTATTATTATTTACCAAGTGCTACGCCAGCTGGCATAGGCGTTCATATCTCTCCACAGATCTCGGTCTCTGGTTTTCTGGATCAACTCTCTGCTGCTGATATTCCTCCATGCCACCATCTCAATCCATCCAGCATCATTCCTCTTGATCAGCCTCTGCCTCTCTTCCCCTCGATCTTTCCAGTCATCACGATGTTCTCCAATGCGTCTCTTCTCATCACATGACCAAAGAAAGATGTTTGTCTCTTTCTTATTGTTGTATATAATGTTCTAGTTTTATTAGCATCTTTCGGGCAGCTGTCATTAGTTACTCATGTATAACAAATATATAATGGAAATAAAACTTTAATACAATCCAGTAAGATTGTTTTATTCTTGTGCTAAACTCTATTACATTTTGTTGCTTATGGATGTTAAAGCAATTAAATACAAGCATATAAAAGAACAAAGCAATACAACCAGAGAATAATGAGAATATTTCAGACAGAGAATCAAAACGCTGTGGGACGGACAGATGCAGGTGTTACAATCTCACACATCTCAATCTCAACCACAAGGACAAGACAAATAAACTGTATGTGGCACATAAAGAGACGAGAAGGAACAGAGGCATAAGCTTTGTGTAAGAAAACACAGGCAAGAGAGGCATGGGCAGACACAGACAATTGTTTGTGTTGCCCCAAGAGTCAGACATGCAGTGACATACATACACACAGACTTACCTGAGTCCGTGCCAGTTTAGCTGTAAAGTTAGTCTTCTCTGGTCGTGACCTGAGGAAGCTATAGAGCTGGAATGCTACCACCGGCCGTGGGTAGAGCCGAAGGGTTCTCGTATGCTCCGTAAAGTTTCCCAGTGTGTTTGGAGAATTGAAAAACCGAACCTGTCAGAAAGGAAACAATGAAAGAAAAATAACTATCCCATTTTCCGTACAGAAAGTGTGAAATATTAGGTCAGGTGGATGCTAAAACTGATATAAAGGTATGAACAATGTACCTTCGAGGTCCCAGTAGCGACATGTGGTATTTACCCCACACAATGTACCTTTGGGGCCCCAGTAGCGACATGTGGTATTTACCCCACACAATGTACCTTTGGGGCCCCAGTAGCGACATGTGGTATTTACCCCACACAATGTACCTTTGGGGTCCCAGTAGCGGCGTGTGGTATTTACCCCACACAATGTACCTTTGGGGCCCCAGTAGCACATGAGTATGTGTGGTATTTATCCCACTCAAAGTACCATTGCCTGGTGTTGCCACTGCTGCTTACATTTACCAAAAAAAAGACATGCCATTGTTTGATTTCCCCATTGAAACTGTGTGACTTTCATGATTATTTGGTTTCCCCATTGAAACAGTGGGTGACTTTCATAATTATTTGGTTTCTTCCCCATTGAAACAGTGTGTGACTTTCATGATAATTTGGTTTCCTCATTGAAACAATGTGTGACTTTCATGATTATTTGGTTTCCCCATTGAAACAATGTGTGACTTTCATGATTATTTGGTTTCCCCATGGAAACAATGTGTGACTTTCATGACTATTTAGTTTCCCCATTGAAACAGTGTGTACCTTTCATGATTACTGAAATCAGTTCAGTGCCAAATTGAATAAATTGAAACATGGCTACAACACTGGCCTGGTCTCAACTGGGTGAGAAATGGAGGTGATCACCACAGCAAATTAAGCTGACATGCAGCATCTGTGAGTACCTAATATGCAACTACCTCCCCCGCACAACACACTTTAATGTGTGCCTTGTATGGTAATGTGGGTTGAAACTTTGACAGTTAAAGCCACAGCCTCAAAGCAACCAAATCAATGACCTATTAACCTAATTGATCCAGGCAAACCAGGAACAACAATAAGGGCCACACATAACACAGCTGTTTAAGTGAAGTCACAGCCAGCTGGCCAGTCAGGTTACAGGCAGCTGGCTGTCTGAAGGGTGGAGTCAGGCAAGTGTGGAGTCTGCCAGGTGGCCCTCCATCAGCTACATCTTGTGGTTGGGATCTGGTAGTCCTGCCAACGGATACCTGTAAAGTGGGATCAGGTAGCCCTGCCAACAGATACCTGTAAATGGGATCTGGTAGTTCTGCCAACAGATACCTGTAAATGGGATCTGGTAGTCCTGCCAACACCTGTAAAATGGGATCTGGCAGCCCTGACAACTGATATATATATATATGTAAAGTGGGATGTCTTTGTCTTCTTAATTCCTCTTTCCAGAGGAGTGCCTCACAACTGGTTATGCACCTCCATGGCCAGTGTGTCCCACTTTGGCCTGCATTTGTGTCCGGTTGACTTCCTCCAGACAGATTCCATCCAAGGTAACAGGCTCTATATACCCATGTTCTTTTTAGTAGTCAGTCAGTCAGTCAGTCAGTCAGTCTGTCAGTCAGTCAGTCAGTCAGTCAGTCTGTCAGTCAGTCAGTCAGTCAGTCAGTCAGTTAGATAGTCAGTCAGTCAGTCAGTCAGTTAGATAGTCAGTCAGTCAGTCAGTTAGATAGTCAGTCAGTCAGTCAGTCAGTCAGTCAGTCAGTCAGTTAGATAGTCAGTCAGTCAGTCAGTCAGTCAGTCAGTTAGATAGTCAGTCAGTCAGTTAGATAGTCAGTCAGTCAGTCAGTCAGTCAGTCAGTCAGTCAGTCAGTCAGTCAGATAGTTAGTTAGTTAGTTAGTTAGTCAGTCAGTTAGTTGCGGTTCCAACTTCATGGCAAAAGGTCACCCCATTATGCTCTGTTCCTGTGCCAATGAATGTCACACAAAATGCTCCTCATTGCCCCATGTGAAAAGTGGAACAGATATGAGTCTCAACAAACCAACAGCCTGTATGGGTATACTATTCATAATGCCACTGCCAGAATGGCAACACAAAAGTCCGCCACAAAAAATACAGTTCATCATCGATGAAAATGGCAGTCACTAGAAAACCAGCAGCTGCATACACATTACTGCATAAGGCAAACCCAGTTAGTTCAGCAACCGGCCGACCGCCAATTTTCTGAACATGCAGTTCACGATAAAAACAACCGTGGACAGATGTAAAAGCACTCCGCACAAAATCCACAACTCACAGTGTCACTCCACACACTTAACCAAGTAGCAGGGTGATGGAACCATCTTGTTAGGTAGGTTTACTTCCCCGGCAACTGTGCCACGGCAGCAGCTGTATGGCCTGCTCTGTGTAATGTCCAACTCCCATGGGATTGTAAATGTGCACAACTGACACACGTCACCTCCTGTCTTTCTTCTTCAACTGAGAAGTCTGGGTATCACATCTCACTACCCAAGAGATCAGGAGGATGTGTCATGAGCTGGTTTGTGAGCTCGGATCACATTCACACCTTACGGCGTGAAACATGACTTTGGCCCTGGCCAGGAGAAGTGTCTCTCCTAAACGGGTCAGTCAGAGAACGACCATGGTCGAAGGCAGACCGGTCAAGACTCAGTGATGTGGCAATATGCCAGTGTTTATCCTGCCGCCATTTTGTAGACATTTTAGTTATATCTTTTTAGTGTTTAGAAAGCAAGTGTGACAGTTCTTGAGTTTTAAGAAATACATTTTGTGATCAGATGAACATGTGTAAAAAGTCAGAGGTGAATTAAACATATGAAAGGAATCGATCTTATGTTATATTTGGACTCTGTGAGAAGTTGTGACAGCGAATGGCAGTGTAAGTTTAATATAATACTGTGGCGTAGTCCGCTCAGACCAATGTTCAATGTTCAGCAATCAGTCAGACTGTAATCTGGACAATGTGAGGAATCACATCCCAATACAACTATCAGTGTTTCAACTGACAACACTGGAACAGGCTAACCAGCCGGTCAAAACAATCCTATCTTGTGTCCCACAAACACAAACGAGCCATACCAACATGAGGACACACCTGTCAAACCTAACTAACAAACCATATGTAATCCATGGGTTAATCCAGCTCGGAGACCCATGGCAACTGTGATGGCTGAGTGTTATGAATGACAGACTCTCTGGAGCTGTGGGGACTTAGAAACCAAACATTGAGTTTATTTTATACCCATGATTTCATCTCATGGCAGACGTGTGATGTCATTAGGTACCAATGGTTGTTGTAAAAATGTCCAGCCCAATGGTGGGATTGAACCTTGTACCTTCTCAGCCTGAGTTGGACACCCAAGATCTGAGGGCTTCTCCCCATACCCACACTATACATGCTATTATCTTGAGACTGGGATAAGGTTCTCCCCATACCCAC